>CM029597.1:24851630-25151630 GCA_017311375.1 Mytilus coruscus | reverse complement strand
ATAGATCCGAATATAATTTAGTACAATTAAGCAAAAGCCATGTGAAGTTCCTCGTCAATGATATCAATTCTGTCAACTAGTAACATTGTTTAATAGTCACCACTTCAATGTAAAATCATTTCTTATTGCTCCATAATATCTAGTTTAGTTCCATCTTAAATCCCAACAAAAAATAAGGAGATGCGGTATGATTGCCAATGAGTGAACTATTCACGAAAGTTCAAATGAAGTTGGTGTAAGCAAATATAGGCAACTGCACGGCATTGAAAAATGAGAAAACTTTTGCCGTATAGTCGGCTATAAAAGGCACCGATATGAAAAATTTGAAACAACTCAATTGAGAAAACTAACGGCCTAATTTATAACATAACAAATTACGAACAACAAATATGTCAGACATGAACCAACAACAACCATTGATCTTAGATTTTTATCTAATGAAAAGATATGTTTATTTTTCGCTTGCTATTACCATTTACTTTTGCAAAGAATATCTGTAGACTAGTACATTTAATGCAACGAACTTAACCACAATACCTCTCGTTGTTCTTTGGCAACTCCACAGCGCAAATGCGAGGGAAAACCGTGAAAAAGAAAAGGTAAACAAACGTTGAAGTTAAATAGTGTTTATTGATTTTGAAAGAAACCAACTCATTTTAAAATTGTTATGACTAAAGTTCAATTAACAAACAAACAAAAACAAAAAAACGTATGGAAAATATAGAAAAAAACATCGCTTTGATTCATGTTTATCATCTCACTTATTGTTCACGTGCTTAATGATTCTCTGTTGATTGTTCAGATGCAACTGATCAGGTGTCTAAAGTTTTAAACCTTTTCATCATCATAATCATACTGATGGAATATCATTAACTATCTCATATACTTGCATCCGTTACATGTATTTCAGTTACTGTTCAAATAAAATTACAAATACGATTACAGGAAAACATAATATTTATAATTATGGAAAACATCCTTTTAAATTTAAAAGTAAACAAGCAACTGTATGAAAATAAAAATTCAAACAGCAAAATCTCCGAATAATTCAAAATAAGTCTAATTACATTACATTTTAATACTGTATTGTGAAAGCATATGCGTAAGAGAATACATGACACAATTGAAAAGTTAGTATTCACAAAGCAACTCATGTTGAGATTTTTCCGAAGAAAATACTAAAGATAAGAAAATGTCATCCGTTTATTTATTGGCATATCAAACTAACAGGCTTCTTTTTTGTTACAACAGACGCGTGTAGCTTATATGACTCATCAGTGGCACTCGAATCAAACTATTTAAAAGGCCATATCAAGATCATTATCAACAGTGAATTATGTACAATATATATGACGTCTAGATATCAGTAAACGATCTTTCGTACGGGTTTTTCGAGGGCGCTGGATTGTTATGAGAAAGTATTCTGTACACAAAAATTATATATACGCCTAAAAAGCAAGCTAAAACTCTAACTTGTATGACAGTCGCATAAAACTCCTTTATATTGAAAACAATAGGTGAACAAAACAAACACTAATGAAAAAGTAAATATGCTAGTATACTTACTGAAGGTATGACGAGATGATTGAAGCTTTTAATTTTCTCATTGATAACATTTATATACAACTCGGCAATTAAATGTATTGACAGTTTGTAGGTATTCCTATTGCGCCCATTTATTAGCAGACTTTTTCTTATACTGTTTACAAATTACTTAAAACCTTTACTAAATTCTTCCATAGATACAAATATTTGGTTTGTAAGTTTAGCTGTACCTGTAGAAAACATATTTCAAACAGGATAACACATCCTATTTCTTTTACAGAGATATTATTTACCGAGCCCGGAAATTTAGATCAATTCAGTGGTTTTCGTTTGTTTCTGTAGATCATATTTGTATTTCGTTATTTTTTTTTTTTACAAAATTAGGCCGTTAGTTTTCTCGTTTGAATAGTTTTACATTTGTTATTTCGGGGCCTTTTATATCTGGTATTGGTTTTGCTCATTGTTGAAGGCCATACGGTGACTTATAGTTGTAAAGTTCTCTGGCATTTTGTCACTTGTGGAGAGTTGACTCATTGTCAATTATATCACATCTTCTTATTATTATAAATAGACATAAGAGGTAAAATGTCAAAATTTGGGGTACAGCAGTCAACATTGAGTTTATAACCTTCATCACAATAAACACACAACTATGTCAACAAAGATTAAAAATGGTCTACAGTTGCTCTATCGACAAAGCAAAAACAAAATGACCATAGCACTATAACACAATGGAGGGATGTATTAATACCGGGCCACGCCAAAAGTATAAAACAAATCATTGACTAAACAGTAAAGGTTAATTATAAACAAAGACAAATAAAAGAACACTATAACACGTAATCAAGATGATAGATAACAATTAAAACCGAGCAACTTTTATATAATTTACAATTTCAAAATGACGTAGGTAAAGTATTTACAACAGAAACTGCATAGATATGCTTCTAAAAAGAACAGTAATGTGCGATATGATCTGTTAAAATTCTAAAATTTCACAGGTGACGACAGTTAAGTTATTACAACAGAGACCGCGTAGACATATATTTCCAATGAGTAGCACTGACGGATTTGAACTGGTATAACACTACAATTTCAAATTTAACGAAGTTTATGTAATTACAACAGATGCTATGTATTTATACATCCGATATGAATCGCACTGTTCGATTTGAACTGATATAATTTTAAAATTTTAATCTAAAATTTAGACGAAGGTTGAGTAGTTATGGTGGCTGCGTATTTATGCATCCCAAATGAATAGTACCGTGCGATTTTAGCTTGTATAATTCAACGAATTTTCAGAGTTGACAAAGGTAAAGGAAATACAACAGAGACTGCATAGAAATACCAACCAAAATAAAAAAAGTACTGTGCGATAAGAACTTCACCTTTTCATTGATTCCATTTGGTGACAACGTTTTTAATTTTCTTATCCAAAATCTTTCCCGATTATGTCTGTCCTCCCTAGACCAAGCAGTGTTGTGGTCTATGGTGGTAATAGTCAGACGATTGAGAACTGCCTTAGTGTGATCAGGGATCTCAAATGTCGTCAGAGAGGAAGGTCTGGCTTGCATTCGTAGTCATTACGATACCATTCATATGTTTGTGAAATGGCTCTTCTGTCTCACCAACATACTGTTTACCATTGATTGATTGTTGGTTGATTAACGTCCAGTGTACTGTTTACCACATTTACACTGTAGAAGATACCCAGCATTTATAGTCGTGCAATCAACATTGCAAAATATGGTATATTACCTACCAGTGGAGTGACTGTTAAAAGTCTCGGTATTCAGTATTTGCTTGCAAGTCAGACATTGTTTGTTTCAAATCCCTTGCAAGAGTCCACTAACAAAGAGCCTGAGAAAATCAGCTCTTACCTGCAAATCTTTAAGGCTTGTGGGTCTGCGGAAAGCCAGTACAGATGGCCTGGGAAGATCTTGGATAGTTTAGGATGTATTAGAAATATACCGGCGTTGTTCGGTTTAAATTGTGTAACCGTGATGATAGTTGTAGTTAAATCAAGAAAGATTGATGTGATCTATTTTACATCATCATAATCATACTGATGAAGGATTTCGGTTATCCAAAATATTTATAGATACTTACATTTGTTTTTCCTTTTTCAAATATTGGTGTTGTTTTGTACACCTTTCAATGGCGCTGGACACAGTGCAGGCGAAGCTGCAACGATGTCTCAAAATCAATGGTTCGAAAATGAAAGTTTTCTTTGATTGAATACAACAATCCATGGCTAATAAAAATAAGTTTTATTTAATAACTAGCTAGATATGAACATATTTTCTCGACATTCAATAATATTATACTTAAACTGATACCAGATATAACTTACACATTTGAAAAAAAATATTTAAAACAATTTTAGAATACAAAAGAATTGTTTATTTCCGATTTATACAAATGTTAAAACGAAATGCAAAAATATCTTTCCTGTGTCTCATGGATAGTTCATGGTTTAACTGAAATAAAAATATATTAAATTCAAAATTATATTTCTAGTTGTTGTTATGTTATACAAATATTATACGGATGATTATGTAACTTTAAAAAGACATAAACAAATAAAGTTGTATCAGAAATCAAAATCCGATTGTCAAGAAGAGAAATTTGAAGCAAGAAGCCTGGTGTAAAGACAACAGTGTAACACAGCACGAATAAAAACCACTTAACGCACAGAGGTCTGTGGGATTGAATTAGGAAAGAAGAAAAATAATGAGATATAAGTCTAATACCTAAATCACCACGCTTGTCAAAAGAGCCGTTTATTTTGCATACAGGTAATACACCATCATATCCGCATGACGTGGTTGACAGAACATTGATGAGCGATGAATCTGAAAACGCATTACACGGTATAAAATCTTGGCATGAAGTCCGAAAACAAGTTTCAGGATGCTCATATTTGTAGTTCCTCAGAAAATGTGGCGAAAATTTCATACATGGCCATCATATGGTAGAATATATAAGTATAGGTAAACAAGAAGTTGACGATCGATGAATCTGAAACTGCATCACATGGTACGGGATGAACTCCAAAATACTGATACCAAATTTCAAGAAGATCTTATTTTAGTTCTAAATTTGAAATTGCATGGGACGCACATACGGACGGACGAACAGACATAAATGATTATGGACCACGTGATGTCGTATATGAAAATGAGGAGAAATGCAGCTTACTTAACAAATATTTTAGTATGATTTCAATACGTTGATGAAGAACATGATAATCTACCCAAATTTGAAACAAAAACTGATTGTAAGTTTTGGAAATCTAAATACACAAGAAATCATACACATTATCATGATACAAGATCCAAATAAAGCATCGGGCACTGGTGTAATAAGCCATAAAATGTAAAGTTGTGTCCAGAAAAGGTAGCAGTACTACTCCATATAATATTTAATAAATATTTACGAGAAGGCAAATATCCAATAAGTTGAAAGATAGATAATTTAAACTTTTCCAAAAGGGGATTCAAACAGTTTCTCTTACTAGTTGTGTTGGAAAATTAAAGGAAAGAATTGTTTTAAGCACGTTTACAACCATCTGCATTTTGAACACGCTTACAAATTAATTTATGATTATCAATCCGGATTATTTCCTACAAAAACTCGACTGTCCGTCAACTTTTAGAAATATACAATTGCATCTTAAACCCTTTGGAAAACAAAGAAATACATTTTTTGTGTTGTGTGACTTCTCTAAAGCATTTGACAAAGATTGACCCAGAGGTCTTATTCACAATCCGACAGCCGATTGTATTGATTGAACCATATTACAGTGGTTTGATGACTAAATGCATGACTGATAACAAAGAGAAGTATTGCATAACTCGTCCGCTTTCTATTGTAATGTCAGCACGTGAACCCAATGAATCTGTTCTGGTCCTCTTCTCTTTGTTTCAATATTCATGATATTGCTGATAAGCCTTCGTCACTGTGTTGACTATTGGTAGATGACACTTCATTCAGTTATTATAGTAACGATTGAGAACAGATTAAATCGGTGATAGACCGCGACCTGGCATAGCTTGATGATTGGTTAACTAAATGGCTAATGTCATTTAATCCTAATAAAACAGAAATTATGATATGTTCAAATATTAAGATACCAGATCTCAACTTTTCCTTAAATGAGATAAATATCCCAATAAATGCATTCCATAAGCACCATTGAGTTACCTTTAGTAATGACGCAAAGCAGAACAATCATATTGAAAGTATACTTACAAGTGTAAAGAAACACCTTAATTTTCTGAGTAAACCTACAAACCGACTATGTCGAAATAATCTAGAAAACAATTCTCCTAGTTTATATCAGACCCATTTAGGAATATACCACGGAATTGTGGGATAACTTGTTGGATATGTTTATTTCGAATAAATGAGAAAAACTTGCAATTGGAAGCCGCAATAATTGGTCTACCAATTTTCACTAAAACTGAGAATCTGTACACTTTTTTTTTTTTTTTTGGAAATTTTATATGTCAGACGTTGAAGAAAAAAATGCAAATGTTCCATAATATGAATCAAAATGCATTTGAGTACTTGTGTAATCTTGTCCCCATATGTACAAAGTACAACCAAACGAAACGCTCAAAATATATATTTTTTATTTTGTAGACTTTATCTTAGTACCATTTTTTTTTATTCCATACACAATACGAGACTGAAATAAGCTTGATATGAACATAAGCAACATCGACTATATATCTAAATTTAAGAAAGAAGTAACAAATGATAGTTTACAGAGTAAAGTAACAACGTTTTATCTGTACGGTTCGAGGAAACTGAATATTTTTCTAATTCATTGCAATGCTCCGCTTCGTTTTTAAACTATTTCTGTCAGTGGGGCTCTTATAATGAGGGTGTTAATAATTTCTTTTCCGTTTGCCCAAAATACACTACGAAGAGGAACTTGTAGAGACATTTAACAATTGAACTACTAACTTCTTATATGCTCAAGATTTTAAAAGGTCAAACAGATTTCTAATACCTTAATCAAGCGTTCATTATACTGGCAGGTACGATCTTCGTCAAAACATAAATCATTATCACAGAAAAATATGATTTCGCAATATTTGCTATTTTATTTTTTTTCCTTTTTATATATGTTTCGTATAATATTCAATGAATTTGTTAGTTTTGCATGCATAATTATACTATTAATATTGATTATATACTCATATTATACAACGGAGAAGACTAATAAGTAAGATTTACTTGTTTCTAATCCATTTTGCTTAGATTTTCCAAATAAGATATGTATAAACTAAATTCAATGTCACCAATATTAAATAGTAGGAAATAAAGCTGGACAAAATCTTAAATCACACAGTCTTAACATGTTGAGAATCTTTTATTACCTTTTATGATTTGAATAAGTCAACAATATACTACGATAAGTAAATGGTAAAATTTGATGATTTTTCTAAAAGTCTCTGAAAGCAAAGTTAAATTGCATGAAAATATTTTGCAAACAAAATAGAATTAGAATTTTCATTCACTGATAAGATTTTAATGTTTTGAAATAAAGATAATAATATTTTGGGACAGACATGGTATTGGCGATGTCTGCTCCAAAAGTTGAGATACTATATTATTATTCAGAAATTTACAGTTAATTGGAGATAACTCTAAATTATTTGACTTTTCAAAGTTTTAGATATTAATAATTGATGGCATTTGTCTTTTCACTTATAACAAATTCTGCTTTATGGGTTTAGATTGTACTAGAAGTATAATATATTAAAATTCAAAACTGATAGTTATAAATGTAGTTTTGGCTTTTAACTAGCTGTCAGTAACTGCGAGTACTCTCAAATCGTACTTTCTTGTTTATTTGACCTGTTGATACTAATTGTAATGCTTTTTTGTTATTTAATGTTATTCAGGGTTATATCTGGTCTATATACCAGCTTTGATAAGTGTTTGGTACTAATATAAATTTCCACTTCGTACTATGAACATCAAAATTATTTATTTTGTTAAAATATTTCCTTTCTCTATTGTAACTGTATACGTATACCTAACAACACAATTATTTTATTTACCTGTGTTTAAAGTTATTGCAAATGGCTGATATTTTTGTTCGAGCATATTGTTTTTCTTAAATTGTTTAACATTTCATACCGATATAACATGTTACTTTTATTATTATTCCCTTAGTTTATTTATTTTGAATTTACATTGTATCATAGGTCAAATTTATTTGTTCAGTGTATGTTCAATGGTGTTAATATGTCCTTTGATTGAGTTAAGCTATTTCAGTTGATATTTTATAGTGTGTCTTTCTATGTTGTGATGTTACACTATTGTTTCAGAAAAAGGGTGAAGGTTTGGTACCATTAAAACGTTTAAACCCGCTGCATTTGTTTGCACCTGTCCTAAGTCAGGAATCTGATGTTCAGTAGTTGTCGTTTGTTGATGTGGTTCATAAGTGTTTCTCGTTTCTCGTTTTATATAGATTAGACCGTTGGTTTTCCCGTTTGAATGGTTTTACACTAGTAATTTTATGGGCCCTTTATAGCTTACTGTTCGGTGTGAGCCTAGGCTCCGTGTTGAAGACCGTACTTTGACCTATAATGGTTTACATTTATAAATTTTGACTTGGATTGAGAGTTGTCTCATTGGCACTCATACCACATCTTCTTATATCTATGTATACTTAATTTTAGACATGTATCTTTTGATAATAACTTTCACATTTATGGCCTGCATCATCATAACTTGTATCAGTTGTTATTTGCGTTCAGTGGACCATAAATCCACTTTGTCCAGCATAAGTGACTTTGTAGTACAATCAACTATTTTACGTTTTATTTGTAAGTCGTATTTGGTAGTGTTTTATTTCATTAATGTTGTAAATGTTATCAATATGTAGCAAATAGTTTTAATATAGAAGAGTATCAATAAAAGTTTAATATAAAAATAAGAAGATGTGGTATGATTGCCAATGAGACTCCACAAGAAACCAAATGACACAGAAATGAACAACTATGGGTCACCGTACGGACTTCAACAATGAGTAAAACCGATACCGCATAGTCAGCTATAAAAGGCCCTGAAATGACAAAGTAAAACAATTGAATCAAGAAAACTAACGGCCTGGTCTATGTACAAACTAATAAACGAAAAAAGATATACAGCAACAGACGACAACCACCAATTACCGGCTCCTGAATTTGGACAGCCACATACAGAATGTTGCAGGTTAAACTAGTTTGTTGGCGACAAACCCTACCCTAACCTTGGACAGGGTTGTAACGGCACAACAAAAGAACAAACTATGCAAACAAATAAACGAAAAACAAATATGAGAAACAGCAAAAACGACAACCACTCAATTACAGGATCCTGTCTTTGGACAGCCACACATAGAATGTGGCGTGGTTTAGCTAGTTTGAAGGCGCCAACCCTCCCATACTTGGGACAGTGTTGTAACAGTACAACATAAGAACAAACTATAAAAATAAGTTTTAAAGGGCTTAACTCATCATGTGGATTCAAAGAAGAATTACATCTGACAAAAACAGAGAATGAACGTGGCAGGGCAATTATACATCCCCGAACAAACAAACAAAAGAGACACTAAGTCCAGATCGCAGTTACTGACAGCTAGTTCAAAGCATCTAATAACTTCTTTGTATTAGTATAAAAAAATCATGCGTCTAAGACTTCAATATGAATCAGTACACATCCAACATCCAATGGTTTTAGTGAAAGACGTCATTAAAAGCCACAGAAAACCTGGCATTGTGCAATGATAAAGGTATCGACAGATTGTATAGCCATGAATGTGCATGGGTATGTAAAATAATATTTAGTTTGATTTTAATTTTCGGATAACAAAATCAACATTATTACCAATAAAACAATATTTACAGACCTAATTAAAGTGTTGAATTGGTAACCTTTAAGAATAAGTTTATTTATAGGATCGATAAGTTCACCCGGATCGTATCTAAATTTCGTGGTTCGGTAAACAACATCTCCGTAAAAATAGGATGTGCTATCTCGTTCAAATTAAGTTTTCTACCGGTACAACCGAACTTCCAATCCAAATCCTGATATGTATGGAAGAATTTAGTTAAGGTTTTACAGTGACTTGACTATATGTGATGCCGTTTACCTTTACCTATTGTTCAACCAGATTGTAAATTGACAATACAATTGGGACATTTAAATTGACCAATTGGTATTGTTAGAGTTGATGAATAGATGATAACTCATGCATTCAAAGTCAACATGGATGCTGTACCATCACTTCATCTGTTCAATTGTAACTGATGTAATACTACTGGGATTGGTCTTTCAAAAGTTATCTATTTGGCACTAACGCTTATTTTTTTTTTCTTTATTTCATAACATAACGTGTATACAGTTTAAAATTATAGTATATGTGGTATAAATAAAGCTGGAGTATGACCACAAGATGCAAACTTATTTCATATTGTAACATTTGCTAAAAATTACTAATATTTTAGTAAATTTCCTATGTTTTCATTGGTGAATCCTAAAACATGAAATAAACATTGTAATTACAGTTTTTTCATTGAAAAGAACGTATTCCTTAATTGATATAATTAATTAGCCATACAATTGCCAAAGAAACAACATTTAGAAGGAAAAAAGAGATTTTTATTTAACTGTTATTTCAAATTTAAGGAGTCAGCAAGCCATTTGTTCAATACTTGAGATGAACCTTGCACAAAGTGATTACTGTATGCATAGTGAAATAAAAAAAAATAATAGTAATGAATACTGTTTTATTTATTTATTTATCGACACTGATATATGATATCCATCTAGTATTCCGGTTTCGCTATACTTTCTAATTTAATTACCTTTTGGAATGTTTTCTTATATTTTACTCTTTATCACCGGATTTTACTATATCCAGCGTATTCTGTTTAATTTCCAATGATATATATCCCAATTAAAAGGTGTAAAGTCTTTATCATATTTCATCCAGAATTTTGTAATTTTTATTATTTGCCATTTTCATATTCAAAATAGTTATCCTCACAAATATTTTGGAATATTTTATTTAAATTTTTACTATATCAATTGAGTTTAATATATCCACAGTATTCAATTTATATTTCATTTCCCATTAACGAAAGCGTATTAGGGCCATCCTTTTTTTTTTTTTCAAATTGTCGACTTTAATCTTGGAATTATCAACTTTAATCTTGGAATTTCCAACTTTAATCTTGGAATTATCAACTTTAATCTTGGAATAATCAACTTTAATCTTGGAATTATCATCTTTAATCTTGGTATTTCAAACTTTAATCTTGAATTTCCAACTTTAATCTTGGAATTATCAACTTTAATCTTGAAATTATCAACATTAAACTTGGAAATTCCATATACTTATAAAAAAATAAGATGTGGTATGATTGCCAATGAGACAACTCTCCACAAGAGACCAAATGACATAGAATTAACAACTATAAATCACCATACAACCTTCAACAATGAGCAAAGTCCATATCACATAGTCAGCTATAAAAAGCCCAGAGACAAATGTAAAAAAAAATCAATCGAGAAAACTAACGGCCTAATTCATGTATGTAAAAATGAACGAAAATCAAAAATGTTACAAAGCAACAAACGACAACCACTGCATTACAGGCTCCTGACTACTAATATATTTATAATTATTTTCGGCTATTTTTTTTTGTAATATGTTAAGGAAAAATAGACGTGTATCTAAAGTTTTGTATAGCTTCACGGCATATATCCATGAAAAGGGGGTAACTTCCTATTAATGGGTATACGTGGATATGCCAAAAATATGGGTCATAATTTTGCGAGATTTTATATATATGACACTACTTTTTAATGACATTCTATATTGATATGCATTGTTCTTTCATAACTTTATATTGATTTGGGGTATGTTCTACATATCTTATATAAATATGTTATTGGAAATCTTATATTAATGGCCAATTGTGGTATTTGAATCAATCAGGGACTTTATATTTACATAAATATAAAGTCCCTGAATCTATGCATTTTAAAATTAAAATATTGTATATAAGTAAAGGTCATTCTTTGTATATATTTATATATAAATAAAGGTACCAAATATTAGTGAATGTTATATAAAATGGGTACATTTTTAAGACAGAAATGGCACATCCCTACCAAAAGAAATCAAAGTTGGAATTTCCAAGTTTAATGTTGATAATTCCATGATTAATGTTGATAATTCCAAGATTAAATTTGGAAATTCCAAGATTAAAGTTGATAATCCAATATTAATGTCGATAATTACAAGATTAATGTTGATATTTCCAAGATTAAAGTTAATAATTCCAAGATTTATGTTTGATAATTCCAGGATTAAAGTTGGAAATTCCAAGATTACAGTTGATAATTCAAAGATTATTGTTGATTATTCCAAGATTTAAGTTGATAATTCCAAGATTAATGTTTATAATTCCAAGATTAAAGTTGATAATTCCAAGATTAAAGTTGGAAATTCCAACATTAAAGTTGATAATTCCAAGATTAAAGTCGACAATTTGAAAAAAAAAGAATGGCCCTAATACGCTTCCGTAATACGATATTATATATATATTCCAATTAAACAATATTAGAGCCTAGATTTTATTAATATGATTTCACTTTTCCAAAATGACACAAAATTGTTATCCTCACATTATATTTGTTGGAATCATTTCCATGATATATATTCCAATTAAGCAGGTGAGTCATCTTTATATTAGATCAAAACTTTTATAATGATTATTTAAAAAAATCACATTTGAAGCCACAGAAATATGTTGGATGAATTTATTCCTCCTACTTGCACTCCATTCTTTTATGCACAAATATCCTTATAGATTGCACTGCATGGTATACTAAAAATTAATTTCGAATTTTACATGTACATCATCCCCGTACATCAATTTAATGAAATTGTTAATATCTTGGTTGACACAAGAAACATTATTCCGTATGACAATTTGTTACATTTTGCTGTAATGTCTTTGTAGGTGAATGGCCTCAAAATTCCCTGAAAACAAGTTACGCGTGCTCGTGCAAACATTCTTTATAAGTAAAATATCAGTTATGCAATTTTACATCCATTGGTAAATTCCACGTGAAAAGAGTGGATAAATATACCAAAGGGATATCAAACTAATTAGTCGAAACTGAAAAGACCATGGAATGAAATGAAAATTATCAAAAGACAAACCCACAAAAACCTGGGATGATATCAGTTGATCCAGAAGGGTTAGCATATCCTGATCCACATGTGGCACCTATTGTGTTTCTCATACAAGTACAAAATCAGTGATAAGTCGTATTCGATAAGTCAAGGATAAGCGGATAGGATTATGGTTACAATTTTGGTGAAGTCTTAATTGCACATATAATTTCCTTCCTTTTCCGAATTTTAACAGAGAATAATATATAAGTGTTTCATACTCGGACCCTGCGTAACGAACTATTAGCCTGGTATCTTTGACGACTATTCACAACGATCGGATCGGTTTTCCTACTAGTAACCTTTTCGTAGTGAACACTGTTGTCTTCATCAGTCTTATGTAGACAAAATGTATACAGAATTATTAGCCTAGTATGGCTGGTGAAATTTTAATGATAGAATCAGAAGATAGCTAGCCGCTCCTGTTCTTACGAAAGCATGTTGGCGTCAAGTGCAAATGATATAAGTTTAATCCAAGGCCGGATTTAGAACAGTGTGTCTGGATCGGTAGACAGGGCTCCTTGTTGAATGTTACCTTGTGAACAAGAACATTATAACATCTGGTTCATTGTATCGGTCTAGAAATTAACAACAATGAATGTTAAATAATGAATAAACATCAAAATTTAATCTTAAATTATCCAGCCAATGTAGGAAGCATTATGCAATAATAGGAAAGCAATCCAAAGAACAAACAAGAAAAGAAATACGAAGAGCGGACACTAAAAACAACGGTATTGAATATACAAATTTCTATTAAAACTGCAATAAAATCAGCTGTTTTGAAGGTTCGGCATATATGTAAACTGCTTCGAATGAAACACTCGGCATTTAATGAGTGGTGCCGACGTCAATTCTGTATGGGTTAAAATCGGTAAAGACGTGGTTATATCATACTACCTTGTCTTAATTGATCTCGGAAAACTTAATGTACATCTCCTCCGACACAATAAAATGAATACTAGTAATAAAAGTATTGCCTATGAAAATGGAATTTCTACATAGACACCACATATCAGGTATATTCTTCTTTACATTCCATTCGACATTGGGTGTATCATATTTACCTGATGATAGTGGTTAGTCGAATCTTGACAGGAAGTTGTGATAAAATTAAAAAACAGACACGGATAAAAACAATAAACAATGTCAAAATGTTCAGGCTTTGGTTAAATCTTTATTTGGGTAAGTTGATGCAAGCATACGATCTGTATTCTTTCTTATACTGTTAGAGGCAAACGACTATATTATATTAATGTGTAACACGCTAATTATGAGATATGAAAGTCAAGTAGCTGGTGCATTTTTCTGAGTAGGCTTAAAAATTTTCAGACAAATATACTTTAATGTGGTTGAGCATTCATTAGCTGTTACTGTCCTATAGATTAACAACTGTTGGTTATATTGATAATTTAGAATTTTCATTGAAGCTGGAGCACGAATGTTGTGTTAATTAATTCTTTTGATGTGGCATTTGTAAGCAAAAGTGATATCCCTTTGTACTATGCTCCAATTTCAACAAGTCTATCGAATCAATGCGTCTTTGTCTCCCTTGAAAAGTTTCATAATTTTATCTATACATATAGTTATTTGATTTAATTTAAATCATTACAAAATCTATAAATTCAATAGATTTTAGTATTTATTTTGGTTTATTAAAGACATTTATGTATATCTATAATTTTATTTATTTGTATTGAAACATTTAAAATTATTATATACCAATGTAAAGAACCTTTCATTATTTAATAAATATTATCTTGTATACACTTGAAGTCATTTTTTTCAAACCGACCGTGCAATACCCTCATGGGTAGTCAAAGTCGTTAAACCCTCTATCATCAATAAGATACTTATTTAAAGGCTACCGTGCAAGACCCTCATGGGTTGTCAAGGTCGTTAAAAACCCTTCAGCATGAAGGTACTTAGTTAGATGAGGCAACTTACTGTGAGAGTCCACATAGTGCATATACCTCAAACTAATCCTGTATTTGATGACTTATAAAATCGCACTATGGTAGTACATTATATAATAGTGTTCTGTCAACATATAATTCGAGGTAAATTATTCTGGTGAATTATTCTATTATTCACACGTTTCATTTGACACCTGTAGTCATTCTGCTGTCAAGAATACACTGTTTTAAGTTGTTGTCCTCATCATCTAACCTACAACAGCATTGATCCTGCTACTTGTAAAAGCATTTTTGTTTTAATATGGTGTATATAATCATGTCAGAATTCAGATGAAGCAGATAAATTCTCTTAATTTATTTGCATTTCATGATTTCTTTAAAGACTAATACACGTAGACTATGAAACAACCCTAAACACAAACACATACAAGATACACATACACACAAAACAAAAAGAACACCATAACCACCACTTTATTGCAGAAACTACAAACTTTGTCAAATTCTTTAGTGAGAAATTATGATTGGAACGTACATATAGAATTTGAACTTTTGAAAAGACTATATATAAAACCGAATAGTAATATCTTCCATTATTGATACAATGATGGGAAAATTAACCAGAGTTATCTTACATTAATCACAAAGTGGGGTAGCGAACAATGTATAATTTGAGCTTGATGTACGTTAAAACAATATTCCACTTAATGTTACTTTATTCAATTATAAGGACTTAGTTAGCCAAATCTACTAATTTTACTTGATATTATAAATTTTATGACAATAGATAAACATACTATTGGGTGTCGGGAACTCTTGAGTAGCAGTGGTCATTTGAATTCGTTCCAACAGAAGCAATACGAGCTGTACTTTTGAAAAAGGATACTTATGAAAAAATATCAAAAATATTAGTAAGAAAACAACGTATATATCTGCTTCATTGAAAATCAATTAACTGTGTATCTTATATATCTAAACAAATGAAAGTCATCAAAATTTATAATTTAAGGATATAACTATATTGTCTAAATCATTTTTATCCTAAAGGGGTAAATTTCCCTGCAATGCGTTCAACGTCAGAAATCTTCAGGTAATGACCAGGGTTAAAAAACAACATGTACAATTTTAAGCGAACGAATTTGTATGACAAACCAAATATGTGGTAAGTCAATTTCGATTCTCAGAAACAACCTACTTTTATTTTGGCATTAAGGAATTTATTATACGGTTATATTAGTGATTCTCTCCGGCACTCTGGCTTCCTCTACCAATAAAAACTGACCGCCACAAAATAGCGCAAGAGTGCTGAAAGTGGCGTTAAACACCAATCAATCAATATACGGTTATAACGATTCTTAGTTTAACATAAGCATCTCATACCATCAGAAGCGAGAACGTACATACACAGTCAATAACCTTATTCGGAAAGGTTATCAGTTAAACACTGTCGGATCAAGGAACATTTTGTTTCCGTTATTAATATTATTTTGATAAATTAAAACATGATAAAGTATGTATTGCTAATCAGTTAAGAAAAAAAATTATGGTCCTACATGTACATCCAGTGGATAATGTACTTTCTACTGATATGTTGGTCATGCTTTTCATACTGTTTTATGATGTCTAAAATCCAAATCCGTTGGACGTCTTTTGTAACTTTAAGTCTGGGAGAACATGAATTTATTCATTTATGTAATGTGCAGCTTGCTTTTAATGACTGTAAGTACTCTTAGATTGGTACTTGGTGTTTTGTGCTTCTTACTAACCTGTTGAGTTCAGTCATTCTCAATTGATTATAATTTTGTTTCTTATGTTGTGCTGTTATACCACTGTCACAGATAAAGAATGGAGAACTGATCGCTCACAAACATGTTTTATCCCGCCTAATTCTATGTGTGCCAATATCAAGTTAGCAGTCTGTAATTCAGTGGTTTTCGTTGGTTTCTTTTCGTCAAATCTTTTTGTTAACTTTTTTGTCATGTTGGTTTTTGTTTACTATTTTGTCATGTTGGTTTTTGTTTATTATTTTGTCATGTTGGTTTTTGTTTACTATTTTGTCATGTTGGTTTTATGTTTATTATTTTGTCATGTTGGTTTTTGTTTACTATTTTGTCATGTTGGTTTTTGTTTATTATTTTGTCATGTTGGTTTTTGTTTATTATTTTGTCATGTTGGTTTTTGTTTACTATTTTGTCATGTTGGTTTTTGTTTATTATTTTGTCATGTTGGTTTTTGTTTACTATTTTGTCATGTTGGTTTTTGTTTATTATTTTGTCATGTTGGTTTTTGTTTATTATTTTGTCATGTTGGTTTTTGTATATTATTTTGTCATGTTGGTTTTTGTATATTATTTTGTCATGTTGGTTTTTGTTTACTATTTTGTCATGTTGGTTTTTGTTTACTATTTTGTCATGTTGGTTTTTGTTTATTATTTTGTCATGTTGGTTTTTGTTTACTATTTTGTTATGTTGGTTTTTGTTTATAATTTTGTCATGTTGGTTTTTGTTTATTATTTTGTCATGTTGGTTTTTGTTTACTATTTTGTCATGTTGGTTTTTGTTTATTATTTTGTCATGTTGGTTTTTGTTTATTATTTTGTCATGTTGGTTTTTCGTTTGAATTGTTTTACATTTTGTCATGTCGGGGTCTTTTATAGCTGACTATACGATATCGGATTTGCTATGGTTATCAAGGCCGTATGGTGACATATAATTGCTTATATCCGCTTCATTTGGACTCTGTTATACAGTTGTCTCATTGGCAATCATACCACATCTCCTTATACCATTATGTGTTAAAACTAAACATATTCAGATTCAGAAAGGAAGACATCCATAACACAAGACGATATGAAACCTGTGCATTTTTCTCGATTGATGCTTTTCATACATTACTGATTTTGTTTTCAATCTACGTTGAAGAGATTCCCTCGTTTTATCTCAGTGTCGACTGATACAACAGGCAGTACCGAAACTTATTGAAACTAATGCGTATGGACTACATTCTAAAAGCTGTTATTTCAACAAAATCAGGAAGCCAAAATTAGAAACTCCTTTAAATATTTACTGAATAAATTAAGTATATAATAATTTTATTTAAAGCATCAATGTACATTTCTGTTTTTTTAAATACTAATATCTTGCCTGTCCCAGGTGAACGACATTATAAAGTACTAAGAACAATTAACATAAGGTCTCATATAGGGTAAATTTCAGTAATTGTTCAACCAATGATATATTTCTTTAAGAACGAAAAGAATTATGTTTTTCCATTGAAAACAAACCAATTGCTATGACAGATTGATTTTATTTGAGAACAGATATTGCCATGTTTTTAAAATCTAAAATATACGGATAACAAATATCCCTGGCATGATAGAGAAAACTTTTTTATATATACACATGTATATTGATTTAAAACAAAACTATTTGTCTTCTTTAAATAAAACATAAAACATAAGAAGAAAAGGGATTTAAATGACAACTATTTTAGCACAATTTAAAATAAATATTTAAGATTTTAACGGCTCTGTACTTGTCATAATACATAATTCAGAGACAATTTCAAGCACCACGTACATGACCAAAACGTAGCCCCTGCCCCAAAACAAGCCATAGCGATATGCTATATAAAAATAACATCCGCAAGTTATTAATCATAATAGGTTTCTGGACCATGTATAGCTTACTATGCGTTATGGATTTTGCTTATTGTTGAAGGTCGTATGGTGACCCATCATAGTTATTAAGGTCTACGTCATTTGTTCTCTGGTGGGAGTTTTTCATTTGCAATCATACCAAATCTTCTTATTTTTATATCAATAGAAGAAAAAACTGTTAAGAACGTGTAACCAGCGAGTGTATGGTAACTTTGTATGCATTTTGCATACATAAAACCCTTTATATCTGCATTGTTTGGTTCACATATTGCCAAAAATCACTGTTAGATACTTTAAATATATGTAGGCATAGATAACTACTTTTACTTTCAGACTATCTTATATTTAAAAGCTAGGGCCCTTGTGGTAGAGTGCTGGCATTAAGTACGGAAAAGCATAGGTTTGAACCGCATTGTGTTCAAACCAGACTTTGATTATTATTCGCTGCCGTTCGACTGTACAAAGTACAAAGTAAGCTAGATGTTAAACACAAACGAACAATTAATGACCCAATTTTCAATTATCAACCGATTATGTCGAAAAGGAAACAAATGTATCCAGAAAATAGTACACCAGTTAAAAAATACGAGACCATCGCAATGGGAAATATGAAATATAAAGACATCGAGTATCAAAACTTTATGCTTGATCAAAACGTATTCATATGAAAACAGGTATGATATCTGAAAATAAACTCGTTTTCAAAAGTAATGAAATGTCAAATTTAGTAAAAGTGGTAATAATATCATATATTGTCTAAGATGTTATTCTAGAAATTCCATGGTCTAGGTACACATCAACACTTGCATAAAAAACCATATTTAAATGAATCATAAATATATACCTCTGTAGATAGAATTCTTCAAATACCTCCACATATCCTGTTAGTTTCTCCTTTATAAATGGATCTGCTATGAGTGTCAAGGTCTCGACAAGCAAAATGTTATAGACAATACCATCGTAACATCATTGAATTAAAAGCATTTTTTCAACACGAATTGAAGGAGTTGTGGGTATAAGTAAAACGACTACAACCAACGACAAAAACATTTCAAAATACACCTGGAGGGTTACAGTTGTCAGGCTTCAATGTCCAGCTCTAAATCGTCCCAAATAAAAATTAAAAAGAAACAACCAATGATCTGACATCAACACCCAATTCTACAAATTTCAAAAACAATTATGTTATGACATATGAGAGCTACTGACGAGGTTACTGATTTAGAACAGTCACATGGAAATGAGTGGGGTTAAACTAGCTGGATAAGTCAACCTCGCCTCCCTAATCTCGATCAGTTTATTAGTAAAACGTATACAAAAGAACATACAAAAAAATCTAGCATAGGACAGCACTCATCTCTACAATAACTGTTTAATGATTAACTTAACATGAGGTCACTAAATGAAATTAATCTAAATAAGATATGAATAAATACTTTATCGGAGACATTAGTTTCATTTTAGTTAAAAGAGACCAATAGCGTTCTAATTAAAGCAATAACATTAAGCGAATTCCAAATATATCCTGTTCCGCTCCGTTCCGAGTTCATGTATTTTTGATTTTGAACATTGGAATAATACTGGTTCCGCACATTATTTATACAGTAACAACAGGACGACGAGAAGTAGTGTAATGATGAGATATCAAATCATGGAACAAGTGTGTAACAGCAAACCAATGAAACTACATTGTATATGTAAATGTAAAAGTCATTGATTTAACTCATAACGGCACTAGTATTAACTTATATCGGCAATTAAAACTTATAAAATAACAGTGGTTTCGACGAAATGCAGTGCAAATGAAAGCATACTCTTAGCTTGTGTATGTTACTTTTAGGTATCGGTGAAAATGAAATACCGTAAATGTACGAAAAATAGTGAAGCATAATTTAGTATCTAAATATTGATAATGAAATACATATTATACAGTAAAAGATGATACCAAAAGCTTTTACAAAATAGGTATAACAATAATCTTTATGAACAAACTAATAGAACAAAATCTTTACAAATCAAGTGTTTTATTAAAATAAAAAATAAAAATCGTTTTGATAAGGGTTTCATATTTACAAACTAAAAGTAATTTGTTTTGATTAACTATAAACTTTTATTCGTTTACATTTTATTAAAGATAAACGAAATGCCATCAAAGAAAGATGTTAAAAATACTCAAAATCACAACCGTAGAAAAGTCTAACCGTTTAAACAAACAATATAGAAAACAATTACTTACTTGTAAGCCAAAATATTCGTAGTCTTTACACAGACTAAGACATTTCTCCAGACGCATGTCATTGAAAAACTGTATGATGCTTCAAGTGTCTATTGCCATTATCAATATAACCAATATAACCTACAATAAAGCATAAGTATTGGCAATGTCAGTAATTAAACGAAATCTACTATATGATTTTATTTCGATTATAAATTTACGAATACATGTAATGACGACTTAATCGTTCCCTTAGTCATTCTTACAGAGTGTTCATTGATTCTCGTGAATATCAAAAGAAAATAATATTTTCTAGGGTATTTGATTTCGCATAGCCAGAAATTAGTAGTACTTTTGCTAAAATTATTCATAATATGTAAATGAGAATTGTACCACGTGATAATAGTTTGAACTGGACTGGCTTGAATCATTAAAATCTTTAAAACACGAATATTATAAGTTGCCCGTCACAGAGTCCTTGTTTATAATCACTCTGATATTTCCATAAAGTTGTCAGGCGGTCAAAATCAAAACAATGAACGCGAATTTAGTGAATTTTTCGTGTTTTCGTGAGTTTATTCTTCTTGAAATAGGGCATTTTAACTTTACGTGGGAACCTAGAGTTCAACGACTACACATACAAGGTTTGGACTTGCTTATTCTTTGTACATTCAAGTTTCAAGTTTCATCCCCGCAACCTGTTTTTGTAATGACCTTGTTAGCCAATTTTCAACACGAAGTTTGCAAATTTGAGGTTTCAGCCATTTGAACCTGTATTTTATACTGCAATGTTAAAAGCCTCTCGCTTCGATTTTAAAATAGCTCAGGAACCTTGATTTTGCAACGACAGTCATCATGTTTCGTTTAAATGGTGTATATTGTTGTGTATATTTTTTCTGTCCCCGCAACCTGTCTATCACTTAAATTAAAGTTAAAACAGACATTTTTTCCAAAATTCCTATCATTTCAATATAATTTCCGTGACCCGTATCCGATTTCTTTAATATAATATTCAAATAAGCAAAGTGGCGTTGATTTCTGGATATGGTGTTTTTAAACCAAAGTCTGCATACACACATAAAGTAAATATGTGATTCGTTGAACATTCAAATTGTGGTGTACCTATACCCACGAAATCCCGCGAATTATCCTACGAGTAATGATGAATCTACAGTATATGTACACTTGCTTTATATATTATGCTTTATAAACTGAATAACTTAAAGAGTCATTGTTTTAAAGTGTTTGTTTAGCAACATAATATGACATTTGACCCGGTCTCGCTGCTTTTTGGAAATCATGCGATTCCCTCAGTTTGTGTTTTATACCTTGATTCTGTTTCTTTTAAATGGATTTATGGGCTTTGGGTGAGATTTTCTCGCTGTGGTGAAGACCCATTTTGGCCTTGGTCTGTTTTTTGCTCTTTAGACGGGTTGTTGTCTCTTTGACACATTCCCATTTCCATTCTCAATTTTATTTGAACATCAGTAAACTTCTGTTGCTTCTAATTATGGCAAAAATAAGAAACGTTTTCTTCCTTTTTATTATACTATAAGGTGGCTACAACCTTACCTTCATATCTGATGTCTCTTAAATGTTCTTTTTCTTGGTCAATATATTCCTGCACATCAACGTTAACATTAGCGACTACTTGGTAGTATGATACCACAACAACAATACAAACTTGAAAGGGTGCAAGCATCTTCATCCAATTCCTAGTTGGGGTAAGAAAATGTTTCTTTTTCAAGGCAAATTGTTACTTGTAAATTGTCATCTATCGAACGAATTACTTTATATCTATGCACTGGTATCTACTGATATATTTGTTTTACTAAGCAATTGACGATATACGGATTATTTCTATATTACCTTACCTCGCTTTTATTTATAATATGACAATTGACATTGTTTAAACACGGATCATAATGAGGATACATAAATATGACGTAAAAGGAATTTGATAACTAACCGTTCACTCATAATAAAAACAGTACCATAGAATAAAATAAAAAAAAAAACAAAATCACTTCATTTCATAGAGAAAGAAAATTGCCTTTTCAGGAAAAAAATATTTATGTTATAAATTACTTACACAAATAACATAGCATATAAAAGGAATAAAATATTTAATTACTATAATAACTCACCAAGTTAAAAGATCATATGTGCTTTCAAAATGTAAGGTGTCGAAAATCAAATGAAACAATTGTTTATACATAAGATGAGTACCTCTGTGGAAAATCGTTTTTGTCTTGGTCAGTTTGTTTTGTTTCCGAATAAGTTCCACTAGTAAACATAATTTAGATTGATCGGCCTTATAAGTATTAACCCTATTTAAAAGATTAGGAATATTTAAATAAGATTGACAAATATTAAAACCGTCTTTCAATTTAATACAACCTTATTTAAATATCCAGTAATCCATCCCCACACTTTTGGCAATTTTGTATTATTAAAATAAGAAATGGTTATGAAAGAAAAGGACATTAACTAAATTCTAGACTATTAAGCTATAGTAAAATAGAAAAGGTTTTGTTATTGCTTATCACTTTAAGAAGTTTTTCCCCTTTGAGTCTACTCCTACGTCACTGATATGTAACAAAGTAATTCGCAATTATAGCTTAAAGGTTTGAGAAGTGCTAGTGTTCACGCAAAATACCTAATCTAAGAAAAAAAATATCTCCAAATATCGTAGTACATTCACCGGTATAGACATTTTAAATTTTAATCCTTTTAATTGTGAAATCGTCTTAAAATTCAAAATGTATTACTTTCTAATTTAAAACGTCGTACAAGTCAGACACAAAACAAAGTTTGTTCAGACTAGTAGTCAGGTCAAAGTCCTCGGCTTTCGCCTGGGACTTGACCTGACTACTCGTGGAAATATGAATATGTTTTTGTAATATCTTTTGGATCAGAGCAAAAGATATTACAATCGTTTATACATAAGATGAGTACCTCTGTGGAAAATCGTTTTGTATTATTAAAATTATTTATCGTAAAGATTATTCTTATACCTATTATGGCAAGAACACATAAAATAAGTGAAAATAGGTTAAAATATTAAGAATATATACTAAGTAAAAATTGAAATACACACAAAAAAATGTTAAAAGGATACCCTATTCTCTAAGCGCCTGTGTAACGGACGTGATAATCTATACTTGCAAATACTAGCAATGTCACCCAAAAATTCAGCGGATAATTTTAATCCCTAAATGCTCCCTAAATAAACATATATAGGTGGCGGTCGTATTTGGTTACAAATTAACCATCATAAAATAGCTGTCCTAAAATTAGGACGATTTCTATGACATTTCTAAGTTACGACATGTTTGATAAACCCATTTAGGACAAAGATACGTCCTAAGATGATTTTAAGACATGTCCTAGTTCTAAGAGCGCTTCAATAAACAGGCCGCAGGTCAAATGTCATATTATGTTGCTAAACAAATACTTTAAAACAATGACTCTTTAAGTCATTCAATTATGAAGCATAATATATAAAGCAAGTGTACATATACTGTAGATTCATCATTACTCGTAGGATAATTCGTGGATTTCGTGGGTATAGGTACACCACGAATTTGAATGTTCAACGAATTACATATTTACTTTATGTGCGTATGCAGACTTTGGTTAAAAAAACACGATATCAAATACCCAAGAAAATACATTTTTTCCTTTGATATTCACGAGAATAAATAAAGACACTGTAAGAATGACTTAGGGAACGGTTAAGTCGTAGTTATGTGTAAATTTATAATCGAAATAAAATCATATAGTATATTTCGCTTAATTACTGACATAGCCAATAATTATGCTTTATTGTAGGTTATATTGGTTGATTTATAGATACGGGCGATAGACACTTGAAGCATCATAAAGATAACTTCAATGACATAAGTCTGGAGAAATGTCATAGACTGTGTAAAGACTACGAATATTTGGGCTTACAAGTAAGTAATGTTTTATATGGTTTGTTTAACGGTTATATTTTCCGTTTTTTTTTTTTATTTATTTTTTTATCTTATTGATGGCATTTTTTTTGTCTTTAATAAGACGTAAACGAATAAAACTTTACGTCTTATTAAAGACAAAAAAATGCCATCAAAGTAAGATATTAAAATAAATAAATAAAAATAAAAACGGAGAAAAGTATTACCGTTTAAACAAACCATATAGACGTAAACCAATAAAACTTTACTTAGTTAATCATAACAAACTACTTAAACAGCCATTTAAATTTGATTTTAGTTTGTAGTATATCTGTTCCAGTGAAAACCTTATCAAAACAATTGTTTTTTTTAAATTTTGATAAAACACTTGATTCGACTGACCGTTTAAAAGATTTTGTTCTATCAGTTTGTTCGTAAAGATTATTCTTATACCTATTTTGTAAAAGCTTTTGATATAATTCTTTTACTGTTGTTATGTCAGAAAATCGCCTTTTAATTGTAGCCAACAAAAGACACAAATCAATAATAAAATTTAACAAGATTTATTATACACTAGTTTACAAAAAGTATTACACAAAAGAAATGTCAACTTAACTGTCAAAATATGAGTCCAATCTTTTATCTTTTCTTTATCCGGAAATCTTCACGGAATCCACAGAATATTATATCCAATTGGTCACAATCTAGTATGATGTAGTTTGTAAATAAAAGTGTCAATCCAACTGCAGAGAATGTTGATGTCTATCGATGTCTAAGTCTATCTATGTCTATGTCCAAATCTCTATATCTTTACTAACTTTTGGGTCTGCATTTAAATACTCAAACAGAAATTTCTAGACAACGCTAGAAATATAAATTACGCATCTTTGTTATGATCATTCTGGAAACGTTATGTAAGTGAAATAGAAAGTTCTAATCATTCCATGAGTATCAATGAATGTTCCAGTGAATTATAAACTGCATAGTTGTAACACAATGTATTTTATTTTGTACACAATGTATATAAAACAATGTAAACATTCTTAGGCCACACAAAACAAATTAGGCCAACTAAATAAATATAATAGTTACAATATCATAACACCTCCCCTTAAAAAAGTTTGAGTATAACAAAACTTTTCATGAATAATATGTACAAAAATACATAGTATATACAAATTGTTTCAATAAGTTCTAGATAAAGCATCTGCTATTACATTATCTTTACCTTTAATATGTTTTACAATAACATCATATTCCTGTAACAATAAACTCCACCTAGTCAATCTCTGGTTCTTGTTTCTCATTTTATGTATGAAGGTGAGAGGATTATGATCAGTATAAACAAGAATAGGATGCACAGTGGGATTTAAATATACATCAAAATGTTGAAGTGCAGACAACAGTGCAAAACACTCTTTTCAATAGTTGAATAATTTTTCTGATGTTTATCGAATTTCTTAGAAAATATGATATAGGTTTTTCAACATTATCATCTGTCTCTTGATATAAAACAGCTCCAACGCCTACATCGCTGGCATCAACGGCAAGTTTGAATTGTTTTCAAAGTCTGGAGTGATCAGAACTGGACTATTAATTAAAAGTGATTTGCTATTTTCAAAAGCGTTTTGACAATTTTCACCCAGATGAATTTAGAATCTTTCCGTAAAAGATGAGTCAATGGTTGAACAACAGTCGCAAAATTTGAACAGAATTTCCTGTAAAATCCAATCATGCCTAAATATCTCATAAGTTGTTTTTATTTGTAGGAGGAGGAAATTTGGTAATTGCATCCACTTTAGCCGTAATAGGTTTCACCTGACCTTGGCCAACTGTATGCCCTAAATAATCAACAGTGGCCTGACAAAATTCACTTTACCAAGATTAACAGTCAAATTTGATTGTGACAATCTATCAAAAGTATCATATAAATGTGTTAAATGCTCTTTCCAGCTATCACTACATACAATAAGATCATCAATATAAGCATATCAACAGTCTAAATCTTTTATAACATTATTGATCATTCTTTGAAATGTAGCTGAGCACTTTTCATGCCAAACGGCATTACAGTATATTGAAATAAGCCGTCTGGTGTGACAAAAGCTGATATTTCTCGAGCTCTCTGTGTCAATGGGACTTGCCAGTAACCTTTCAATAAATTAAATTTGCTCACAAATTCTGCTTTTCCAATGCTATCAATGCAATCGTCTATCCTTGGAATCGGATAGGAATCAGATTTTGAAACAGAATTTACTTTTCTGAAATCAGTTACGAAACGAAAAGTTTTATCTGGTTTGGGCACAAGCAGACAAGGAGAGCTTCATTCACTGTTACTCGGCTCAATAATATCATTGTCAAGCATATATTTAATTTCTTGTCTCATAAATTCAAGTTTGAGTGGATTGAGCCGGTAAGGATGTTGCTTAATTGGAGAAGCATCACCAACATCGACATCATGACAAACAGCAGTGGTTTTGTTTGGCACATCTGGAAAAAGATTTTAAAAGAAAATACCAAAGCTTTTAATTTTCTCTACGATCAAAAGACAGATGTGCAAGTTTTGAATCTAAATTTGACAAAATTTCTGAATTTTTCAATCTAACTGTCTCTTCTATAGTTTTAGAACTAAAAGGTGGTTCAATTACATCTGGTTAGTCATGATTGTTCTCCAATTTAACCATGGCTAAAGTGGCAACTGGTTTACTTTCACCTTCATTAGTACGCTCAAAATATGGTTTTAACATATTAATGTGACACACTCTATTTTGTTTACGCCGACCTGGTGTTTTTACAATATAATTCAAATCATTAATTTTACTCTATGGTATAAGGACCACAATATTTAGCTTGTAATGGATGTCCAGGGACTGGCAAAATACAAGTACCTTATCACCAGGCTCAAAAATCTGTCCCTGGCATCTTTATCATACCATATTTTCATCTTATTCTGAACAGTTTTTAAATTGTTCTGAGCAATTTGACAAGCAGTATACAATTTTTCTTTAAATCTAGATACATAGTCTAGAAGATTCAAGTCAGTGTGTTCAGTAAACCACTTTTCCTTTATCAATTTTAAAGGTCCCCTTACAGTATGACCAAATACCAACTCAAAGGGACTAAAACCAAGGGATTCTTGAACAGCCTCTCGGACCGCAAAAAGTAAAAAGTGAACACCATCATCCCAGTCCCTGTCAAATTGAAGACAAAAAGTTCGGATCATGTTCTTCAATGTTTGATGAAAACGTTCTTAGGCACCTTGAGATTCTGGATGGTAAGCATTTGATCTATACTGAGCAATCCCTAACTTGTACACGACTTCCTGAAATAAACCTGACATGAAATTTGAACCCTGGTCGGACTGTATAGACTTTGGAAGTCCTACTAGCGTGAAAAATTTGATCAGAGCTTTGACAATAGTGGGTGTCTTGATATTCCTTAACGGAATAGCCTCAGGAAAACGAGTGGAGGTACACATTATCGTCAATAAGTACGCATTTCCGGTCTTGGTCTTCGGTAAAGGTCCAACGCAATCAATGAGTACTCGGCTAAAAGGTTCTTCAAAGGCTGGAATAGGCAGAAGTGGTGCTGGTGGTATTTTCTGGTTAGGCTTACCAACAACCTGGCATATATGGCATGATTTGCAGTATTCTGCGACATCATTTCTAAGTCTTGGCCAGTAGAAATGCTGCAAGATTTTAAGGCAAGTCTTCCTTATACCTAAGTGTCCAGCCAAGGGGGTGTCATGGGCAAGACCAATAATTTCTTGCCTATAAATTTCGGCACCACCACTTGGTATACCACTCCATTCCTCCTCTGGGGTATCATCAGGGGCCTCCACTTTCTCATTAAAATGCCGTCTTGATGGTAATAGCATTCGGCCACTTTGTCTGCTTCCTCCTGTGGTTGAGCCCTCTTGCTGAGCTGAAGAACTTCAGGGTCTTTATTTTGTTCTTCGACAAATTTCCTTCGGTCTAATGAATGGCTGTTTACGTCTGGCCATGGCATAATTACATTCTTGCTAATACTAGGTGGTCTTATTACGGCCTTCTCTGAGCTACCGGGACCTTCAATATCGGCTAGAAAGGTGTCAGAAAGGTCCATGTAATCAAACTGGTTTTCTTGCAAATCCTCATTTTGTTGTTTTCTAGACATCGCCCTAGTAACGACACAAGCTGGATACAGTTCAGCATCATCTTCAGGTGATTTAGCATCCACCACCGGTTCACTGGTAACAATTGGTTCAGCAACCACTTTGTTCCTAGCTAGATCATTTCCTAGCAATAATGAAACACCCTCAACAGGGAGATTAGGACGAACACCCACAACAACCGGTCCAGTTATCAAATCTGACTTCAGATAAATACGATGGAGGGAACATCTATACAACCTAACTCCACACCTTGTAACAAAACGGAGGCACCAACAGAAGTCTCCTCGGACAAAGGCAACACACCTTCTAACAATAAAGACTGAGAAGCTCCAGTGTCCTGTAAAATCTTAATAGGCTGAGGAGTAGTATTATCAACAATAGAAACAAACCCATCAGACATAAAAGGTTTATAATCCTCCATGTAATCACAAAACTGGACTTAAAAGCCTGACTCGCAGGACATTCCAACGTATTGGTAACACGGGTGTCGTACAAGCACTGGTCTTGGGCTTATTATCTCTTTCATTCTTCTTCTGGAGTCTGAAACAATCAGCCATCAGGTGACCATTCTTCTTACAATAAGCACAAGTCAGTGACTTCTTCTCAAAAGTATCAAATTTCGGACTAGACATATTATAACTAGACTGACTCTTATTCTGTGCAACAGGCTTACTAACAGTACGCTCAGTGCTTTGATTCTTGTAATTTCCACTGAAGTATTAAAATTGTGACCTTTGAAACTTCTTTTATGTGAAAGGGTATAATTATCGGAAATAACAGCTGCATCTTGTAATGTCTCAACAGTTTTGTCATCTAAATGTGTTTTAAGTCTAAATGAACACATTGCTTGAACTCTTCTAATAACATCAGTTGTCTTAGGTTCTTAAAATTGTTATCTATTTTCTTTGACGTAAGCCATTTATCAAATAGGTCTTCTTTTCCTAGCAAATTCAACATAGGTTTGTGAATCAAACTTTTATAAGATCTAAACTTCTGTCTATATGCTTCTGGCACTAGCTCATAAGCTTTCAAAACTTCCTTTTTAACCGTGTCATAATCAGAACTTTGTTCGGATGAAAGTGCTGAGTAAATTTCAGCGGCCTTGCCCTCAAAAACACTTTGCAGCATTGTAGTCCAAAAAGGCTTCGGCCATTTCAAATTATGAGCAATTTTCTCAAACTGTGGAAAATATTTATCGACTGTTTTTTCACAAAATCTGGGAACCAAACGTATATTTTTTGCTGCATCAAAATGTTCTGATTTCGACTGTACATTAGTGTTACTTTCTCCTTTGACCATTTCAATTTTTATTTTCTCCATCTCTAACCTTTCCTTCATTTCAAGTTCTGCCTGTTTTAATCTAAATTCATCTTCTTTTTCTTTTCTTTTCTCCATCTCTAACCTTTCTTTCATTTCAAGTTCTGCCTGTTTTAATTTAAATTCATCTTCTTTTTCTTTTCTTTTCTCCATCTCTAACCGTTCCTTCATTTGAAGTTCTGCCTGTCTTTCTTCTTTTTCCAATTGTTTTATTTTGAGTTCATGTTCTAATTCAAGCTGTTTTAATTTGATAGCGTCAACATTTTCGACCTTAAGATCAAGAGCCTCTTCACCTAAAATTTCTGCGTCAACTAATTTGTCTATTACCAAATGTTTTATTATTTGTTTTCTCATAGATACTCTAAAGTCTAATTTCAGATGTTTAGCAAGCAACACTAATTCCTCTTTCTTTAAATTATCAAACTTCTCCAGGTCTGGCGTTTTCAAAATTTACCGGCTTCAAATGCCATTTTGTAGAATTTTGTTGGCTATTTCTAATAAAAATACTGAACAAATATTTTTTTTTAAAATAAGATATTAACGTTATCCCGGACTTGAGCCCCCAATTTCTGTTATGTCAGAAAATCGCCTTTTAATTGTAGCCAACAAAAGACACAAATCAATAATAAAATTTAACAAGATTTATTATACACTAGTTTACAAAAAGTATTACACAAAAAGAAATGTCAACTTAACTGTCAAAATATGAGTCCAATCTTTTATCTTTTCTTTATCCGGAAATCTTCACGGGAATCCACAGAATATTATATCCAATTGGTCACAATCTAGTATGATGTAGTTTGTAAATAAAAGTGTCAATCCAACTGCAGAGAATGTTGATGTCTATCGATGTCTAAGTCTATCTATGTCTATGTCCAAATCTCTATATATTTACTAACTTTTGGGTCTGCATTTAAATACTCAAACAGAAATTTCTAGACAACGCTAGAAATATAAATTACGCATCTTTTGTTATGATCATTCTGGAAACGTTATGTAAGTGAAATAGAAAGTTATAATCATTCCATGAGTATCAATGAATGTTCCAGTGAATTATAAACTGCATAGTTGTAACACAATGTATTTTATTTTGTACACAATGTATATAAAACAATGTAAACATTCTTAGGCCACACAAAACAAATTAGGCCAACTAAATAAATATAATAGTTACAATATCATAACACTGTATAAAATCAATGTACAGAAGCTATTAAATCTATGAAATTGAATAAATCACCAGGTATTGGCGGCCTCAGTGTAGAATTTTATCGAACTTTCTGGACAAATTTAAAAGAAATTGTTGTAAAAGTATTTAACGTATGCTATCAAAAAGAAGAAATGAGCACACTGCGAAAAATAGGGTAGTTTCTTTATTATATAAAAAAGCCTTTTCTTTTGGACAACTATAGACCAATTACTTTACTCAATGTTGACACAAAACTTATGGCATATTCTTTAGCATTACGTCTTAAACCAATACTAACTAAAATTATCCATAGTGACCAAAATGGTTACATCAGAAATAGGTATATAGGTTTCAACATTCGTCAGATTCAAGACATAATAGACCATGCAGAAAACTTTAATATTGAAGGAGCATTGCTCTTCATAGATTTTTCCAAAGCCTTTGACTCATTGGAATGGCCATTTATGTATGAAGCACTAACGAAATTTGGACTTCCAAATCCTTTTATAAAATGGGTTAAAACTCTGTATAAAGATATAAAAGGTTGTATGTTGAACAATGGGTGGGTCTCATCATCCTACCACATTAAGCGCGGTATTAGGCAAGGCTGCCCGTTAAGTTCCCTGATTTTTGTTATTGCTGTAGAAATTTTGTCCTGCAGAATAAGACAAGATTCCAACATCAAAGGTTTTCAAATTAAGCTTGATACTAAAACACATAGTTTAAAGATCTCACAATTAGCCGACGACACAACACTTTTTCTAAAATCGAAAAATGAAGTACGTCACACTCTTAATATCATTGAAATCTTTGGAACACTATCAGGTTTAAAACTAAACAGATCAAAAACAGAGGGCATTTGGTTAGGAAAATTAAAACATTGTAAAGATAAGTTTGAAAATATTAAATGGAATAAAGGACCAATTAAAAGTCTAGGAGTTTATTTTGGAACAAATCGAGCTGAATGCGATAAGCTTAATACTGAAAAAATAATACAAAAATGTGACAAATTAATAAGTAATTGGAAAAAGAGAAATCTTACAATGATAGGTAAAATAACAATTGTAAAATCTCTTCTTATACCAAACCTTACTTATTTAGCTTCAGTCACAAACCTACCACATGAATTTATTCAAGAGTTTAAAACCCTTATTTACAATTTTAAATGGGATGGTAAACAAGAAAAAGTAAAACGAACCATATTAAGCAAAGATACTACTGATAGAGGTCTAAAGATGACAGATGTAGACAATTATATAACTGCACTACAAATAGCATGGATCAAAAGACTAACAGCAGATAATTTTGCTAACTGGAAAGTGATTCCGACATTTTACTTTAATAAATTTGGTACTGATTTCATGTTACTTTATTTACTCCATACAAAACCTACATAAAACATTCTACTTAGAAATTGTAAAGTCCTGGTTTAAAGTACAAAATTTAAATAATATCAAACTCACTATGAATTTTAAAAACATTAGACAACAAATCTTATGGGGAAACAAAATAATACAAGGAAATTATTTAGTTTTTATAAAATGGATAAAAGAATGTATTATATATAGTAATGATATTATTGACCAGAATGGTAACATCTCTCAAGATATAATATCTTATAAAGTATCCTCAAAATCCAATCTAATGTTTGAAATTTCAAAAATAAAATATGCTTTACCAAATGAATGGTTTAAGGTACTTAAATCAGATAAATCGATAAAATCAAAAGACAAAAATAAACTTAACCTATGCATTAAGACAAAGAAAAAAATATAAGATAACAGGTTTACAAGTAATGGAAACAAAACAGATGTACACACACGTTAATAATACTAGAAATGAAGACATGCCTCCAGGTTTCTTAAAATGAAAAAAAGTGTTCTAAATTTAGATCTTTTAATCCCAATTAAATCAATGCGAAAATTTGTATTTACTTATTTAAAAGATAACATTAAAAATATTTAAAAGGAAATTGATGCCTTGTTAACAACTGCTTTTTCAATGGAAGATAAGAGAAGACAGTAAATGCGACATATGTAATGAAACAGAAGATTATAAACATTTTTTCCTGGAATGTCAATACTTTAAAGCCTTTTGGGAAAAAGTCAAAACACTGTTAAATAAAATTATAATTGGTCATCAAATCCTAAACTACAGAAATCTCATAGTAGGATATAAAATCTGAGACAGCAGTTATTATGATACAAATCTTTTGATAACACTAATTACATTTTCCATAAACAAGTGTACTCACATTTTAAATTATAAAACTACAAATCTTGATGTATATGCCATGTTCAAAAAAGACTTTTTGAACAATTTAAATAACTCAACACTAACATGTGGTAAACATGGTAAAATTTTGAAAGAAATAAGCTTGTATATATAATTATTATTTTAAGCATATATGTTATATGCTATATTTATACAGCAAATATATGTGGCTTATCCTTAATTAATCATTAGACCACGTGTTGTGGACTTCGTCATGATCATGATCGATGATAAAACATTAAACCCTTCTTATCCTAAAAGCATCCTTCCTTTAATCACATATTCAAAATTAACAAAACACTTCGATTCACAACCACGTATGTATACCTACAATGAAATAGCTTTGCCAAATAATTTGCCTCCATGGTGTGATCGTTGATCAACAGGGTCATGACCAGGTCAACTAACATATACAGAGTCAAATCGGTCCATGAATGCAATTTTTCCGGAAAATAATTTCTGTAGTAATCTGTTGAATAGTTATATCGAATGTAAATCTAACAATTTATTATTACTTACTGAAAAATCTCCCTGTTTGTTCACTAAAACTAACCCTACAGGGTGCCCTGTCAAATGCTGTAGACATGGTATTCATTATAACCGCAATAGTGCAATAAATTAGATATTAGAAAGAAAAAAAAAATGTATTTCATTATCAATATACTAACTTAAGCTTCACAATATTTTCCTACATTTACGGTATTTCATTTTCATCGATACCTATGCTTTCATTTTCACTGCATTTTCGTCGATACTACTGTTATTTTATAAGATTTTGATGTTTTAATTGACGTTATAAGTTAATGCCAGTGCCGTTATGAGTTAAATCAATGACTTTTTACATTTACATATACAATGTAGTTTCATTGATTTTCTGTTACACACTTGTTCCATGATTGATATCTCATCATTACAATACTTCTAGTCCTATTGTTGCTGAATAAAAAATGAGAGGCAACAGTATTATTCCGATGTTCAAAACTCAAAAATACATGAACTCGGAACGGAGCGGAACCTGATATATTTTGAATTCGCTTAATGTTATTGCTTTAATTAGACCGCGATTGGTCTCTTTTAACTAAAATCTAACTAATGTCTCCGATAAAGTATTTATTCATATCTTATTTAAATGAACTTCATTAAGTGACCTCACGTTAAGATAATCATTAAACCGTTATTGTAGAAATGAGTGCTGTCCTATGCTAGATTTTTATTTGTATGTTCTTTTGTGTACGTTTTGCTAATGAACTGATTGAGATCAGGGAGGCGAGGGATGTCTTATCCAACTAGTTCAACCCCAACTCATATCAGTAACCTCGTAAGTAGCTCCCATATGTCATAACATTATTTTTTATCGAAATTTTTGAGAATGGGTTGTTTTTTTTAACTTGTTCACTATTTTTAAAGATTCGGGACGATTTAGAGCTCGACACTGAAACCTGAAAAACTGTATGCTGCGCTCCAGAAGATGTATTTTGAATATGTTTGTGTCGTTCGTTGTTGTCGTTTTTACTTATACCCACATCTTCTTCAATATATGTTTGAAAAAATGCTTTTAATTCAATGATGTAACGATGATATTGTCTTTAACATTTTGCTTGTCGAGTCCGTGAATTTTGTTTCGTTAATTGTAGATTAATAGATGAAAGATGAACATCACTATTTGCAAAACTTGTTAAAATTATTTTTATTGATTCGTTAATATCTACATCAGTTTTTCACGCAATGCTTCTGTGGAAACGATTTGAATGAAAAAGTTCAGTTCCAGACGCTCGATGCAGAGCCAAATGTAAAGGAGAAAGTACTCGGGGATGTGATGGCGCTCGGAGGAAATCTATCTACATAGGTATTAATTTTTTTATGATTCATTTCCCCATGCGATGGTCTCGTATTTCGTTTACTGGTGAACCATCTTCTGGATACTTTTGTTGCCTTTTCGACATCATCGGTTAATAATTGAAAATTGAGTCATTAACTGTTTGTGTTTGTTTAACATTTAGCGTACTGTGTACTCAACTGACACGCTGTGTCGAACTATTTAACGTAACAGTGCCCTAGGTAACTGTCTGCAAAATCACATTTCATTCTTATTGGACAAATTGTTCTGACTATTAGCCAATGAAACGCAGCGTACTTAGCCGAGAGGCAGCAAATACCAGTTTAAATGTCTGGTTTGAACAGCATAGGGATTAAACGATGACTCTCCGTACTTTATGCGAGAACTCTACAACTAGGGCCCCGAAACCGTTAACTATAAGATAGTTTGAAGGTATAATGTAGTAATCCCTGCGTGCATGCTGTTAAAATATCAAATAGCGATGTTTTGACAATGTGTGAACCAATCAATGCAGATATAAAGGTTTTTATGTATTCAAAATCCAGACGAAGTTACCACACACTTGATGGTAACATGTAATTAACGTTTTTTTCCCTATTAATATGAAAATAAGAAGGAAATGTATGATTGAAAGGGGCAACGTTTCAGTCACGTGGTGCTTGAATTTTTCTCCGTATTATGTATGATTACAAGTGCAGAGGCGTTAAAATTAGACGTTTTTTTTTTCGTTCAAATTTAATTCAATCTTCGCTAAAATAGATTTAGAGAAATGCAAAGGTTTCGTATTCTCTCGAGTTATGGATGTCTTCCTTTCTGCATCAGAATACTTTTAGTATTCACCACAATATAGTATAAGGAGATGTGGTATGATTGCCTATGAGACAACTATTCAACAGAGTCTAAATAATCCCTCGAGTTATGGATGTCTTCCTTTCTGCATCAGAATACTTTTAGTATTCACCACAATATAGTATAAGGAGATGTGGTATGATTGCCTATGAGACAACTATTCAACAGAGTCTAAATAATCCCTCGAGTTATGGATGTCTTCCTTTCTGCATCAGAATACTTTTAGTATTCACCACAATATAGTATAAGGAGATGTGGTATGATTGCCTATGAGACAACTATTCAACAGAATCTAAATAAAGCGGATATAACTATAGGTCACCATACGGCCTTCAACAATCATAGCAAAATCCCAATCGTATAGTCAGCTTTAAAAGACCACGACATGACAAAATTTAAAACGAAAAAACCAACAAGACAATATAATCAACAAAAACAAATATGACAAAAAGCAACCACCGAAAACCACTGAATTACAGGCTGCTAATTTGTGACAGGCAAACACAGAATTAGGCGGGGTAAAACACATTTAAGAGTGATCTGCTCACCATCCTTTACCTGTGACAGTGGTATAACAGCACAACATAAGAACAAAATTTATAATCACTTGAAAATGTCTTAACTCAGCAGGTTGAACGAAGCACAAAAACATCTAACATGTAAACAAAAAACACAACGTACCAATCTAATTACATTAATTTAATGAATACATCATATTCTCCAAGACTTAAAGTTATAAAACATTTCGAACGGATTTAGGCTCAAGCTTAAGACGTCATAAAACAATATGAAAAAACATGACCTTGTGAAAACCCAAAATATAATTAAAAAGTACAGTATCGACTTGATGTAGGACCATAATTTTTTTTCTTAACTGTATAACAATACATATTGTATTATGTTTTAATCTATCAAAAAAAAAAAAAAAAAAAAAAAAAAAAAAAAAAAAAAAAAAAAAAAACAACATATTACCAGGAAACAAAATATTCAAAGATCCGACGGTATTTAATTGATAATCTTTCCGAATAAGTTTATTGACTGTGTATGTACACTCTCGCTACTGAGGATATGAGCTGCTTAACTATAGATTCGTTATGAACTTATAATAAATTCCTTAATGCCAAAATATCAAGTATTTTGTTTACAGTCACTCGACCTACCCTATTGATTTCTTCCATTTTTCATTAAGGAAAAAATAAGGTTATAATGTGTTTCCACAGGAAGGCGCATACCAATATATTGAAAGCTAAGGATTTGTACATACTTGAAAACATCAGGAGATGTAACGCTAAACAGGACTTTAAAGGAATATAGGTAAATCTGCTTTGTTTTATGTATATGTTTCTTACCATGCAATCGATTGCATTGGTTTCTCCAGTTGCAATTAGATAATAATAAATATAATGATAATAATAAATGATACAAGCATCTACATACTAAAAACTGTTCAGTAAGTTTCTTATCAATTATCATTCTTATCCATAGTAGTATACATTAAAGTCATATGATACTTCAAATTTAAAAAGTTGAATATGTTTTATATAGTTGAATGGCTATTTTTTACAATAAAACACGTGTACATGGACACAAAATTGTTCATTTTTAAAAGAAAATGAGATTTTATAAAATAAATACTACCATCATAAGTATTATGACCGAGACAGAGGGTTTTAATTCCGTCTTGGAATTTGAGTGGGGGTGTTGTCTGCTTTAAAACCCATCTGTTTGAACCCGCCGAAAAGGTTGAAATCAAGTTCTTATCGTTTAAGTGTAGATTTCTTCTTGCCTTTGCTTTTGGTAGAAAAAGAAGTGAAATTCATGCTGTTTCCATTGCCGACTATTGTTTTCGTTTTAATAGGAATAAGTTTTCGGTTACACTCTTAAGCAATCCAGTCGTTTTAGCCAAAAATCAAATTCCTGGCAGAAGTTCAGAATTCGAACCTATAGTGATTCCAGCTCTTCCTGATGATTCTAGTTCAAAAGTGCTCTGTCCTATCCGAGCATTACTTTTAGATCTTCATAGAACTCGTAGTCTTCGCACCTCCTCAAATTCCAAGTTATTTATTCCTATGAATAATGGAAAACAAGAATTGTCTGCTAAAACCATTTCGACTTGGAACTTCTGAATATTATGCACGTTAAGGTCCATGATGTTAGCGCGATTTCTTCCTCCTGGGTACTTTTCAATAATACTTCTTTGGAGGAAGTTTTATCTGTAGGTTTCTGGAGAACTGAAAAATCTTTCATTTCTCACTATCTGTTATCTTTATGTTCAGAAGCTCAGAATGTGTATTACTTAGGACCTTCAGTTTCTGCATAAAGAGTTGTTTTCCTCCTGCATCGTCTGGTTTTCAGTTTTGCGTAAGATTCTGTATTTTACTCAGAATTTATGATGGTAACGTATTTATTGATATAAAACTGTAGATTTTTAAAGTAAAACGAGATTTTAACAAATAAATACTTACCATCGTAAATTAAAGGTCCCTCCCAACCTCTCCTTCACCCCTTAATTTATTCCTTGGGCTTCTTGCTTACTTAAGGAAATTAAATTGATGAAATAAAGGCAGAGTTTTATGGGCATAGGTCATTTCTTGTTTTTCACTGGATGACATTTTTTCTTTGGAGATTCTGCCTGTCAGACTTGCGCAGATGAACCTACTCAAAATTTATGATGGTAACGTGTTTATTGATATAAAATCCTTTGTCTTATCAAAACCTTCAGAAGTGTACAGCTATTGAATTATTGTCTCCACGTACTTTAATTCGCCAATAGCGTTTCCGTATGTAGTGACCTTATCAACGAGACCTCTCGTTGGTACTTCGGCAACCGAACAGCGCAAATGCGAGGGAAACCGTTATGAAAGTAAACGTAAACAAACGTTGAAGTTAGATAGTGTTCATTGATTCTGGTAGAAAAAAATTTAATACACCAACTCATTGAACGACTGTTAAGACTAAATTTTAATTAACAAATAAAAACATATGGAAAATGTTAAAAAAATAAAAATTGCTCTGTTCCATGTCTATTATCTCACTCATTGTTCACGTGCTTCATGATTTTGTGGTGATTGTTTATTAAAGTCACGTTCGGTAAACACGAAAGTTAATTAGCAGGCAAAGTTTTCACAGAATAAAATATATTTTGTCGATTATATATTATGGATTCGTAATAAATGTAAAAAAAAAATCGTGCATAGAGGACTTAGTTTAGTATACACACATGCATTGGATCAATAATGTCTTTAACGTTACACTATAATATTAGAAAACTTTTTTTCATATAACTGTTATGTGGTAGTAGTTTACCGATGATCAAACATCGCCAATCGATTAAGAGGTAACAACATTAACGGAGATAAAAACTCGTTATTCATCAGCAGACTCGTATAATAATTTTGAGAGGATTTTTATCTTTGCTTCACCTATAAATTTCGTAATCAAAACCCGAATTTCAAGACTTTTTCTCATAAAACTTTAACTATATATGTAAACTATTGAAAGTCATACTATTTTGAAACAGTAAAGCCCTTAAATAGAATATCATTAATTTAATATACAACAAAATCAATTGATTGTTTCAGACATTTTATAATTCACAATGCAAAGAGGGACATATCAGCACATATAACATTTACATAAACCGAAATTAAATGTTTTGGGAAAAAAACGAGAGTATCGGATTTATTTCTGTAGCTACGTTTACCATGTTGAAAATATTGGTGTAATATATTCAAGCAATTAAAAGTTGAAATAAAAACAAACGAAAATCCTGAACTCACTGTATTCTGTTACCTCTGTCGTAGCAACAATCCCGTCTTCATTTTCTCGATTAAGACCAACATTGGATGCCATTTTTCACCGAATGTTCACTTTTCATTAGAGCAGGAACTTATAACACTCTCGGAGAACCTGTGTTTACCCGAAGTTTTGAAAGGAGTTCCCCTTGATTTTGCTTCCTTTTTCTGTGTACATTTATGGTTTTATTTCCAATGTCCCCCTATTTCTATCGGCCATGGTATTTTATTGTTTGTCTTCATTTTTATCTATCCATTGTCCTGTGCAACATTATCTTTTTCATTTTGGATGTTTATATTCAATCATGTTTTCAACTGGGAGATAAGCAAGTACCTGTACGTAAAGGATATAAGCAGATAACAGTCCATTCTCTAAAATATTGGACAGATAATAGGTGTATTGGTCCAATATCCAGCCGTTTATAGTATGGATCACATTTCCGACCTTAAATTGATAACAGAACTTCTTAGGCTTGAACTTCATACTTACGGAAAAAATCTCTAGGATAAATATCCTCAAAGATTTAAAAAATTCGAAAGAAAACTAAGATTAAAGCATTTCTTTCATGAATACAAAACTTTTCCGCAACCAAATCATCCATTTGAAGAACAATCTAAATTGAGTGTTCCTATTATAGGCGACAATCCTATAGAACAGTACATATTCCACACAAAAATGGAACTTTCAAATTATAAACCAAATAAAACCAAAAACATGACTAAACAAAAAACGCAATGTCCACGTAATTTACGACACATTGAAAAAATTATTATCTATAAAGCAGATAAAAACAATAAATTAAAACAGTAGTTCAAAATAAAAACGACTACGCCGATGAGGGTGAACGTCAATTAAACGACGGAATACACTATGTTGAAATACCAAGAATCAACCAAAAAATACCATGAATAAAATTAATGAAATTGTATACAACATGAACAAAGAAAACTACTTAGACGAAATAACATTTAAATACATCAAATTCGAAAACCAATATATAAATACACCCTTTGCCTGCTTTCTGCCTAAAATCCATAAACTGGATAACGAAATACTGAAAGACATTTATGAAAAACAAACTGAATATAAAATCCAAATACCAGCAAGGCCTATCATTTCACAATGCAATGGTCCTGTAGAAAGAATCGGACTGTATTTGGATTTCTTCTTATTACTTAGAGTTAAAACACGAACGACTTATATATCTGATACATGTAGCTTTATTCGTCTACTTGAAAAATTCAAAGATAGAAACCGATACTCTACTAGACGCTTTAAACAGTGTCACGGAGATATATGAAAACTTAGAATACAATATAATAAAACATTGTTTTGACTATTTACTACAAATAACAAACATAATTATCCTGTATAATGAATTTACCTTCAACAAAAAATGTTATAGGCAAATTATAGGAGCTAACCAAGGACATGTGGCAAATCCTCAAATCTCAGATATACATGTAGCCATATATCAACATATAAATAAAATATCAAATATTTTTCCACACAGAAACAAAATATTATTTCATAAACGTATGGAATATGATGGGTATATTTAATTTTAAGGCACTGAGGAAGAAGTACAACTTCTTTTCACAATAGCTAAACATAACCTACTGCAATTTACTTTTGAAATTGACAGACAAAGTTTGAAATTTCTAGATTTAGAAACATATAAAGGACAGAGATTTCGAAACGAAAATATCTTAGATATTAAGGTAACACGATACCGAATGGCATATCTCCCGATTTCTAAACATTTAGGCACACTTGTACTTTGAATCGAGTTACATCGGAATATGTAATAAAAAATGGGGGTCACCATTTTTGTTTTCTTGTAATTTTCATATGAAAACGTCAATTTTGGCGGCAAATTTACATAGATATATAGGGAAAATGCCTTTTTTTCGCCTTATCTTTTTAGATTTTTCAATGGATGGCTATGTTTTTATATACGGAGAAAAACTATAAACTAACATTATATCAAGGATTGTATACTGAATCCATGCATGTATAGAAACTCATATGTCACCATCCTTGTTTTTTAGATAAATGGCTTCAAAGTTGACCGGTACGCTTAGAATTTGACCGAAAACGTGTGACGTTATTGAATACAGAATAACGTTATTCTTACTCAGAGGTATTGAAAAAAATATGTGTCGGGATATGAATGGTGTTTATTTTATTTTCATTTTCCTGTCGGATTTCGTAAATTTCCTGGTAATTCAATATAAAATTCTACTGATTTAATTTTATTTCGTCCTACACAGGGAAATTTCGCTCTCATGAATTAAAATTCACGCGAATCTCGTGTGATTTTCACCTCAAACGAGCTAATACGTGAAAATTACGATAATTTCATGTATAAATAACATGAATTTTGTACACGTTAAAATCACGTGAATTTTCAAAAAACAGTTATTCAAATAAAATCTAAATTTTCAAATTAAATTAAAGTTATAAAAAATACCTTTTTTTTTGTAAAGTTCACGTGAAAATCACATGAAAAATTTCACGTTAAAATCATTAGAATAACTGAATCTTCAACTTAACCCTACCATTCTAGACAATGGTGATGCCACCGCTGCAATAATGCTTCAAAAATTTGGTTAAATAAACAGTGATGTTGAAGTACAATTTGAATTAATTGCCATGATTGATGGTTGCTTAACGTTCAGTGGCAAATATTTCATGCATGTTCAGGACGATACAATACAACTTGAAACAGTTGTGTCTAAAAGACACATTTGATGTTCCGGTCAAAAAAGGTTAATCATTCTGTTAGTTGTGAAAATTATTAAGAAAATAAAGATCCTGATAAAATACTCCAAGGAAAATTTAAAACAGAAAGTCCCTTATCAAATGGCGAAATCAAAAGCTCAAACACATCAAACGAATGGAAAACAACTGTCATATTCCTGAATTTGTACAAACATTAATACAGTATACTCTGTATGGTGTAAACGTGTGAGTTGTGTGTGTAGTAAGTCGGACAAACCTTGAAAACTGTATGCAAAGTTTCACTAAAAAGGCAAAGTTCAGCATTCTGTCATTCGTGGAAAATTATACACAAAAAAAAATTCTGAGAATATATATGCACCCTCTATATAAGTAAAACACTCTGGCCCCAGACCACAATTAATGATCCCGCTTTTCGTTGTCCACAAATATAGTTCCCTTTAATTAAAGTGTATTTTTTCTTTAATTTTTTTCTTTCCTTTTCTCATACATTTCTTAGTTTTTATAAGGTGGAAATGAAAGAAGAGAGCTGAAATAAATTTTTGGATGTTTTATTTTAACTGATTTTGATATGGAAAGAGTGATTAGGCCAGGTGCAAAAGGTAATAGTTACAGTTTTCGGAACATCTCTTGACTTGTCCATAGGGGTATTGGATGTGTATTGGCTAAATTTGTAAGATGTTAACGTTCAATTTTTCTGAAACTTGGATATATTTTTGAACTTGTAATGTACATTACACACACGAAAGATTTGACAAAAGCGCAATATAATGCTTCCAGCTTCAAATTGACCATGTAGGAGGAATAAGCCGAGTCTGTTCTCTGCGTGCCTTTATATATTAACAAAATGCCAAATCCAGCAACCTGTCATTTAAAAAAAAATCTGACGATCTGTGCACCTTTAGTATAAGTAGTAGCACCAGGTACACGATTCTAAAAAACTGTAAAAAATTAGTCGTATAAACCCTCTATGCCAAGTGCGGGCTGGACGGTCGAACGGACACGGGTAAAACAATATGCTCCTGGCATTTTGCAGAGGGAGCAAAATATATATTAGCGTATATGATGGTGTTCTATTTTATAAGGCATTTGGTGATAATAGATCTTTTTGAATATGCAGTTCATAGTGGAAATGTAATTTTGGAGATCTCAAATGTAGCAATGTAAGCAAGCTAACATATACGTCATTTGGTCTTTGGTGGAAAGTTGTCTCATTTGCAACCATACCACATCGGCTTATTTCATATTGGTTTGAGTTTTCTCCTGAAATACAAGAAGTTTAAAGACTTTAACAAATATGTACTAGGAGATTGAAATATATTACTGTGATAATCAAAATTTGGCTATTGTTGTGAATATGTGATGTTATAACTTGATAGATTTACTACTTTCTTTACAAAATATACTTATTAACGTTCCAATTTAAGGGTCCAACGAATCTTTACTAAAACTGCAAATTAGAAGTAAAAAGATACTCGTCCATCATGCATTAGTCACGATTATCTAGATGTCTTTGGTTTTGTTGTCGTTAATTGTCCAGCTGTTGCTGTCTTATTGTATATCCCACATCTCCATTTATTCACACAAAGAAATACCAACACTTTTTTACACACATACTTGTATACGTGTTGTAAAAACTCCTTATAAGACTGTGAATACCCTCGGGCTTTTTCCGACGCCTATGTTAGCAATATGCCCCTCCACAAAAAAGGCAATTTTGTTAATCGTTTTTCAGTCGTTTTGTCTCCCCACTTTATGAAATGGTGGGTTTTTCAACTTGTAAATTATGTCCAACTCAAACCACCAAAAAATACACTCATCCCCGAATACCTGAGCGTAAATTAACATAAATGATTTTAAGATCTCGCTGATTTTTTAAGTTTGTTTCTGCGGATTGAATAATATAGGTAAATGAAACTATCTCTTTATAATGTCTTTGCTTTCGAAGCGCTTTTCTGGATTTACTTTCATCAAAGCACCGATTAATCATTTATTGTGCAGCCGCGGATTTTTTTAACAAATAATTTCAGAATGGAAATTAAAAATATGTAACGGGACTAGTCTGACTTAAGCCAGCCACTACTATCCACTTGCGTTTGTAGACGCAAGTGGATACTGGGGGCTGGCTTTAATCAGTCTGTAACGGGACCTGAATTATTAATTTTATTTCGTCCTAACCAAGTGCACATTTATTTCTGAGCCTTTGTTAACTTTCTCCTCATTCCGATGTTGTTGTCCCATGTAGACTGCGCTTTATTTTTAAAATGTTTCCGAAACTATATCGGATTTCTTCTGTACAGTCCAATGAATTTCAGAGACTGTTTACACTTGGAACACAAGGAAAGTTGTTCGGTCAAATAACCAAGTTCAACTACTTTTTCTTTTTCATTCCATGCCAATAAACTATTTTCTGTATGAGTTTCAACGTCTGCTTGTATTGTGCTTTTTCGCCTAATTCTATCCGTATTCTTTTCCAAATAAAATTTCCTTTTTCTATTTTGGTAGCGGCGTTTTGTTTTTGGCGACCATTCTAAAACGAATGGGTTTCTTAACGAAATTGCATTAATAGTGGTACAATTCCCCGTATTTTCACACATCATCCTGCGTTTCTATAAATCGAATTTCTATTTCAAAATATCATCGGGATACGGCGTGCATCATAACTGAGAATTTATTGCAAAAAAACAACCGAGAATAAAAACTCAATCTGTTATGCATAAGAACATATATAGATAAATCGTATAAATGCTTACTTATCAACAGAAACAGAACATTTAAAAAAGTATATTTTTAAAGATAAAGAATAGCAAAAGAATTGGCGGAAGTCGACGAAGCAATCAATGTCATATAATGTATTGCATCAAATCTCTCGGCACTCTGCATCTAGACAAAGTTACAGTTAAAAATGTTTACCAAAAATAAAAGGATTTTTATTATTTGATCATTTCGTGATTAAAGTACAGCGTAGGGCCTACATGTATTGTGTTGTGTGTTTTGTTTTCTCATTTTTGTTCTTTCATTTGAATCGCATCTATGTAAAGGTTTTGTTTTGTGATTGAATATGATACGTGCATATATAGATAGCGACGCTAAAATGAAGCCGTATTCTTAATATATAATCATATATATTCGCAAATTTGAAATAAAGAAACATTTATCTTTTTATTATTTTATACTAGACTGAGACATATTGTTTGTTTTATTCGTTCTAAGTTATTATAAAACATCAGGTGTTACGTTTGCCGTCAATTTCATTGATGTCGACAAGAGCAGGAACGATAACTCGTGGCGTAACGTCATTCGGTATCGTGTAACCTTAAATGTTTCACAAAACCAACTGAAAAATTTCATTATCTACACCAAAATTCAAACCATGCTAAAAGTTGTTTTAAATCCTTTATGAAAGGTGAAGGAATACGAATTCTATAATAAAATTCTTTCTAAAATACGAAAGAACTTGAAACATTATACACGTAGCACGTAATCAATGTAAGGTCGGAAATGTGATCCATACTATAAACGGATGGATATTGGATCAATATACCTATAATCTGTTCAATATTTTACAAAATGAACTGTTAGAGGCTTATATCTTACATAAACATTGTTTAACTTGTCAAGGGAGGGGAAAAAACCAAACAAATACAAACTTTTGTTAAGATTTATTTTCATCAAGTGTGTAAATTGTTTTGGATAAACTGTATTAATATTATCCTACATGTTGGCCCCTTTAAACCGTAGCTCAACTTAAATAATAGACAACAATAAAGTACAGTTGGAGGTAAAATACATGTATAGCTACATGTACATGAAGACACAGTGCATGTGTATCATGCTGTTTGCATGCTCTAGGACTACATTATATGAATACCTTCACATGCGTTTGGGGTCTCAAAATGGATAAAGACGATGAAAGTATATATTCTTAATGCAAAAAAGGAAGATAGTGATGTCGAACATAATGACTGTATTGTTTCAAACTTTGGATTAAAATCAAATCTGTATTCAGATATATCCGATTGCAATATTGCAATGCGTACAACGAGGAGGATTTAGTTATAGCAGCTAATAATGGCAAAGTTTTTATATAGATATAGCTTGCTGTTCGGTGTGAGCCAAGGCTCCGTGTTGAAGGCCGTACCTTGACCTATAATGGTTTACTTTTATAAAGTGTTACTTGGATGGAGAGTTGTCTCATTGGCACTCATACCACATCTTCCTATATCTATATAAGAAGATGTGGTATGAGTGCCAATGATACAACTCTCCATCCAAGTCAAAATTTATAAAAGTAAACCACTATAGGTCAAAGTACGGTCTTCAACACGGAGCCTTATATCTATATATTAAAAAATAGTCCTGTCCTATTACTTACTTATTCATTCTGGGGTTTTGGGGGTTTTATTTCTTATTAGGCGAATGAGAAAAAAAAGCAAAGAAAAACACATGAAGCTTGAAGACAGGTTCAAGTTGCAGAAAAAGGTTCAACCATATAGCTATATAGAGTGCACCGCAGTCGATTTTATTTCAAATACAACACTATAAATTATAATGAATGAACACAAATGAAGAGATAACAATCGGTATGACGCAGGCCCCCTCTTCCCATCCTCGTTCACCAAAATTGACCTTGATTCGGCTGTTATCTTGCAAGAGACAGTCATCAATTACCCAAACCGGACCACCTGAATTGTCCCCCCTCCTTTTCCTGTTTTCTGCAAGGTTCTTGTCGCTCTTTGTTTTAGTTAATTTGCGTATTGCTGTCCCTTGTGGGTTTTTTTTTTTCATGTTAACGAAATATAGTTTTGTCCCTCGATTTCCCTCTACAAATAACACTTTTTTTTTTCAAAACAAAGAATTATAAGTGTACATATTCTTGATGTATAATTATTGCATTCAATCAATTTTACTTTTGAGATCTAAACTAAATTGAAGTGCTTGAAACTGTTCATAAATACATTGGGAAGAAACAAATGTTATTTGTATTTTGATGTTATATATAGTAAAAATGCTTTTATCTATAACCCCTCCTTTTCAATCAATTTAATGCAGGAAAGGGTTTTATGTTCAAATGTATATAACACAATTACAAACTGTCTATACTTATGATTAAATCTAGCACCTACGTTTATTTCTTTTAAGAGTGCATCGGTTTCTAAACAAACGATCACTACGAACAAAGTCCGAATCGGAGACACGATTTATTTCTTTAACCTGCGGTAACGTGTTCCTTTGTTCTGTTTCTTATATTCATCGTCGTTCATAAGCGAAGGTTTGCATTATATTCCTATAAAGGCAATAATATCAGAGTTTTTAAAAAAAAAAAAAACTTACAAATCAACACCGACACCTGAAAATTATATAAAAAAAACTGCTGTAACCCCAGTTCATGAAGAAAGTTCTCGATTTGCACTTTGTACAGGTTGAAATTTAGGTTGTTAATCAAATTCTTGATTTTGTCCAAGGAACAATGTGTGGCTTGTACATCAAAACTTAGTAAACATGACTTCAAATGAACGATTTTATCCTTATTATGACAATAGAATTATTTTACTTGCGGTCATTGTATTTTTTCCTTTTGATTATAGCTGACAATGATGTTAGGAAGAATGAGAGCAACACCAGAAGTCGATTTTATATCCAAAGACGGACGAGGATATCAAAAATCTTTTTCAAAACCTAAAAGCACAAAACAGAAAACTTACATCGAGCACTGTCAACCAAATTTGCAAAAGAAGACAACCCAAAACATGAGAAAAATGGTTGTGAAATAAACATTGACGCTGGCAGTGTTAAAATAAATTTTCAAGTTTTTTTTCACGAAACATGCAGAAACCGTCTTGTGTGAAGAAATTATTGTATTGGAAGGTAACCTGAATAAAATGTTTTTGTGTAATTGTCATTTGTTCTTTCGTCGTAATTTTTTCCCAAAATGAAGAAATAAATTGTGTGGATTGATTGATTTTTTTCAGTCCTTGAACTATCATTTACCTATAAGAATCAATTATGCTACTTTCAGCTGTCCAATATTTTTAAGAAAGAGGAGGGTTATTTTTTAAAATATTGGACAGTTGAAGGTAACATAATTGTCTCTTACAGGTAAGTGATAGTCCAATCACTGAACTGAAATAAAGAACGGGTACAACGGTACAACAATAGAATGACGTCACAACAATGTTTTAAATAATGTTAATAATTTTAAACATCTCATAGGTGCAGGCAAGATACATCTACCAAATGAATCCTCTTCATTAACGAAATCTATTGACTATTACCGCGATGATTTAAATACAATTAGTGCAACGGGTGTCAATCGTACATCAGAACTGAAATCTTTTTTTAGGGGGTGGGGGGAGTCTTTTCATCATTATCTAGCATTGGGTCGGTACCACTGTTATCATCAAGACAGTAGTCAGATCTTCGGTACTGAAACAATTTATAACATACCTTTTAGAAATTATTATTAAAAATCTAAGTTCCAACTCCCTCAGGCAAAGTGAAATTGGGTGGATTCTGTCATTATTTTAGGTCCGTTTTTGAAAATTAGCTTTTCGTGTTTCGGTATTTATACATTTTGACTTTCAAACTTCTGACTTTCAGCGTTCCTGATGAAGATAAATCTAGACAAGCGCTTTGGACGCATAACATTTATAAAGTGTTATAATTTCCGTTTTGAATCATGATGTTGTCTTTCTTCGACTTGTGATTTTGATTGTCTCTCCGTTACATATGTTTCTTCAGACTAACTGACAGGACCGTGCAGTCGATGTTTTCTTTGTTAATCTTTCTCTCTATTTCCATTTTTATTTATATATTTAATTCTCTTTATTTTTTCAAAATTTGTGTTATCAACATTTGAATTTATTTACTAGTCAGAATTAGTCATGACTTGGAGTGATAACCAAATTAATGTGCATGTGTTAAAATAAATGTTTGATATAAAATATGCTAACTTCACTCTAGCAAACATTTTCCATATAATCATTTAAGCCTCATGTTACTTACTTTACTTGTTATAATCAAAATAGTGGACTACGTAACAAAGTTCAAATAAAATAGAACATAGTGGACGTTCAAGTATTTATTTATATATATATATATAACACTTTAATATTAAACATAAACACATTAAAAACTATCTGTAATTCCTTCTGAAGCATTTATTGACATTATTTGAACATATTGAAGTAAAACATGTAGTTGCATGAGAGTAAGTCTCAGCATAAAATTTCCGATAATAGTAGTAAAATTAGTTATTGCTTTTGCTTTTGATGTATCTATGACAATAAACATATATATATTTGAATTATTACAAAAGAAATATGCAATTGATTGTCTTTACTATATCGAAAACAGGTTAATTAAAATCTTACACTGATTTTTGCTCATATATCGAAAAAAAATGTTGTCGTTGAAAGTGATGTTCTTTGTTAATTAGTTTATTATTTTGTACATATATTTATTGATAGCTGTAAAACTATTATAGAGAGTTTGAAATTAGTAAAATGACCCTCTATGATCGAATTTGCTAAAGGAATTTATTGTGACTCAAAATTTAAAGCAAGACAGAAAATATGTGATGATTATTAAGTTTTATATTGTTAAAACTATTTAAGAATAAATATTCTAGATTTGATTTTAGGCCTGGTAACATCTAAGTAGTTCTAATTTGTAATTGTATGCCTATCAATGAAGTGAAATGTAGATAACCTCATTTATGAAAAAAAAAAAAAAAAACAGTTCCATTATACAGTAATTTATTTATTTAAACTTCAATGTCGGTTAAAAGCCTTTCAAAGAACACTTTGTAGTTCTCTTATAAAGCAAGTGTTAAGCTGTCTAACATTTTAACTTAAAACCTCACCTCCCGCATGTAGCAAGAGAAGCTAGCTTGTTGTGTTACATTGTCTCCTAAATTAAAAAAAAAATATTAAAAGCTATTAAATACTAACAAACAAATTAAAAGAATTATTTACATGAGAATCTGAATGATGCGTAAACAAACAAAACAATGTGCTCGGATATCATCAATCATTTCATATACTTGTATTCGTTACTTGTCTTTCAGTTACCGGTCAAATAAAAATACAAACTCGATTAAATGAAAACACAATGTTTAAAGATAGTCAAGGAAACATCAATATGAAATTTTCACTATTAAATCAAGCAACCGTATAAAAATTAACATCAAACAACAAAATCTGACAAATAAATCAAAATTTGTCTGATCACATGTACATTTTAATACTGCATGTGAATCCAAATGTGTAAGAAAATACAGGACAAACTTAGACAAGGTCCTTTTATATTTTAGTGGTGTACATGATAAATATTTGCATAGTAAAATCATAGTTGTTGTAAATCCCACACACTGATCTTAAGTGGTAAGCCTTAAAAAACATTAACTAGGAAAACACTAAAAAATACTACATGATCATTTTATAGTGGGATTGTACAGAATAGGTACCGATGTTTTCTTCACCGTCAACCGTTAATTAGAAGCAATCTAGTTTTTCAAAAATGTGCGTGAAATAGATTAAAATTGATATAGTAGATCGAAGATACATTGCTTTATATACATATCTAATCAATTATTGCATATATTTTTTTTAACAGAAAACACAATGGGTTAAATTAAAGTAAAGATATAATTTAAACACAACTATCTCTCAAAATGCAGAAATGAGAAAAAAAATCAAAACAGAGTTTGTATGTTTAGTTATAAGTCCAGTGAAGTAAATTATCTACAGTAAAAATGAGAATTTTGAAGTTCTTCTACGAGTAATGCTGATGTTTGAAAGCCCTGAAAAATCTCAATGTATGAACCTCGTCAAGAGTTAACTCCCTTACCTTGCTTTTGGGAGTTTTCGAAATTTTAGATTTTCATCTGACATATAATGTAATATAAAGTACTGCTGCTTTAAATATGCCGCCATTTTGCAGCGGCCAATTCTAAAGTTGATTAGGGATTTCAGTACATATTTTCTAAAGAAAACAATTTTGCTTTAGCGAGCTTATAATGTAAAAAAATCGACATTTCTTTTTTGTGTTATTATTACGTTTCTCGAAGTGAGAAAGAGAAGAAGTCCACAATGGCTGCTCTTTTGCCAGAGATGCTTTGTTGAACACACGAACAAATCTATGTATCACTTGCATTTTAAAAAATTCAAAAAAAATCTCGTGAGCAATACAGTAACCTGTGAATAAACAGTTGTTTTAGTGGAAAATTTCTTATTGAAATATCAAAATATAACTTGACATGTAGTTAAGTAAAATTTCATAAAGTTTCAGATAAAGTTTTTTTGGGGGGAGGGAAGGTGCATAACCTACCGCTTTAAGACACGGAAAATAAAAACATTTATGAAATCATTTATATTAAGAAAACAACTATTAACCTTATCAAATGCAAATTCCAGGCCTACATTGTGTGAACTAGTAAACAATTGTAATCAAGTGTTACATATAATGCCGACATCCTTAACATGGTGTTATGTTAAATAATTGATTGACAATAAAGTGTTGAATAAAAAATAGAACATATTAACTTTTGACGAGATGCATTTATAATGCATTGGGGTACAAATCATAAAATTCTATTGATAATCTCAATTTGTGTTTGATGTGTCGATTGAGCTATACAATGGAGGCAGACGATTAGCACGTCCCTTTTCCGGAAGTTCTAAATCAAACAAATTGGTTTCTGCCTGTGGCATAACCGTATGCAGCGGTGGTGTAGGTGGTGGAACAGGGAACGCCATCATCTTTTGGCCATTTTGAATTTGGTATTCCTTGAGTCCGGCTGTATTGGTTTTCCGTCATCAACCAAGAATGGTCGAGGATAAGTAGCTGCTTTATTTTTCTTCATGACCATAACCACTATGAGGACAGCTACAATAATCACTAACAGACCTGTGATCACGCAAGCTATGATGATATAACGGGTGTTATCTAAAAATAAACATAAAAACTATGCATGATATGCCTTATTTACATATTTCAAGTCTACATCGTTTTCATTGTTTATTTGTCATTGTCATTATACAAACCAAAAAGGTTATAAGATAGTAAAACAAATTATGGAGGGAAAACAAAGCAGTAAGAAAGGAATATTAAATTTTAAAATCATCTACGTTAACCGTACCTGATCAAAAATATTCTCATTCTAGAAACATGCAAAATGAAATAAGAATGACCCATTTATATTACCTCAAATTGGAAGGAATTTTTATCTAGTGGACTTACTAAAATTCTATTTTTTTGGCTCTCCTGGCATCTCTAGCATACATAAAGAGGGATTGACCAGACAACTTGTCATATCACATTATCACATAAATAATTAAACATAATAATAACAATTGACGATAAAGATTAAAACAAGCTGTAATGAAAAGTATAGCGAGTTTCAAGATAGTTTTCACTTTTTTAACACTTACTATAAAAATGAGGAGATGTGGTATGATTGCCAATGAGACAACTACCACTAGGGTTAAAATAAAGTAGTAATAACCAATTATAAGCCACTATTCAACCTTCAACAATGAGAATAACCAATACCGTAAAGTCGGATATAAATGCCACCGACTTGAAAAATCTGAAACAATTTAATGTTTATCTGTTACTTATATTTAAATCATTGTCTTTAAGGTGAAGGTAATTAGTGCAGTCACAAATGAGGAGATATGCACTGGATTGTAAATAAGATAACGGAACAAACGGAACGTATGTGTAGGTTAATGTTTAAATTATGATGTTGTAAACCAAGTCTTCAAGGCGACCATAAAAAGCAATGTCTTCAACACTACCAATTTAATCCATTCTTTCGTTAGAGGGAGCGTAATATAACAGTATGTATTCACATGAATATGATTTTAACAAATATAGAAAAATATCCAATTCATCCTCATGAATACTCGTAAAGTCATTATAAATTGTGTTAATAAAAGAATTGTGGAGATTGGTTACGCTACATTTTTTCACGTCTCGTTTAAGAGACAAACACTCATCGGTCTTTGTAAGGATACTATATTTTTTATAAAGATTAGTTGAACAACGGATAAAAGCTATAGAAAATATACAGAAAGGAATACTTAATATAAACGATACCAATTTTACTGCACCAGATGCATGTTTCGACAATTAATGTCTCTTCAGTGATGCTCGAGGCCAAAATATTTGAATATCCAGAACCTAATAGAAACGTTGAAGAGCTGATCACCCAAAAGGACATAATGAAGAGCCTTACCGGAAAAGGAATCAGCAGAAGAATTTCACAATAAAGACGTCAACTTCCAGTTTGCAAATCACACGTAAGGGAAATAAAATAACAATCGTAACTGAGTCACAATATAGGAATCAAAGTGAGTCCAATCCGTTGAAAGAATACACATATCCAAATTGAATATTCAGTGTTCAACGAAATGGTCACAGCTAGAAGTCCTACTTAGAAGCCGATGATTATAAAATCTGAAGTAACCAATGTAGCTTTTTTTCATATTTTAAGAGAAACACAAATTCCTGATCGTCTAGTATCAACGTGTTTTAAATCTGAAATATCTTACATACATTATACATGACATTCATGTGTACCAAAAACGAAACGGAAGATACCAAAGGAAAAATAAAAACTAATTAGTTTATGAGAGACTGGCAATATCATGGCAAAAACCCCGAGTAACGATGAAAGACAAGTAACAGTCTACGAAACACTGTATAAACAACTTCAGAATGGAGCAACACGAACCCCACCATAAACCGCGGTGATATTAGGTGCACCAGAAGGGTAAACATATCCTGATCCACATGTAGAACTCGTCTTGGTGCTGAAGGTAAGTGTATTTTTTTAGATAATCGACATAATACACTTACCTTGATGCTGAAGGTGTATTATGTCGATTATGCTAGAAAAATGAAATCAACATGTTATCAATTTCATGCGTCTGAAGCGCTTTTCTTGATATACCTTCATTAGGAACACTGAAAGTCGAATATTTGAAAGCCAAGGATGTATTAGAACCGAAACATTTGAAGAGCTATATGACGAAAAGGACATGAAAGTATCACAGATTTCTCAGCAGAATTAAATGCTCCTTTGCGTGGCAGTAAATTGCCCCATTTAATAATTTTGTCAGAACCTAACAATTTTAGCCTTACTTGTCTACTTTTCACCAATGCTACATTACGGCGACAATATTAACTTTGCAATATTTCCCTTACAAAACAAACTGAACCACTATTTTAATTTTGAATGATGAAATATGTGCGTGCACTTTAGATAGATATTCCAAAATACTATCTTAATTTAAATAATAACACTTTGGTCAAACTATGCTTTATGTGATTCATAAATTGAACTATTCTCTTTAACAACAAAACAGAGACAGTGGAACAGACACAATGCTTATCATAATACACTTTTTGTTTTCTGAAAGCTATTTCATACTCTGTTAAATGAATAAAAAATTTTAAAATTTGCAAAACCGATAAAATAAAAACTGAGCCAACGATAGTAGTATTGTTTATGTGCTTCACTCAAAGATAGAATATAACATATATGTTAAACTTCAAGACTGGAAATGATGTATAAAAATCCAAGTTTATTGGCAAAACGAGAAACGGACAGAAGAAATATCTAAAAATCCAAACCTTAACTTGGTACGTGCACTTTCAACGGGAACAAGGTAAGTTTGCGAATGAATTTAATCAATTGATAAACCTGTGATGAACAATTTAAAGAAATTTCATTTGAATTATGCGGTAAAAGATTATTCTGATTAGTCAACAGATATAATTAGAAACATATTGCAACTCTAAATTTGTTGTTAAACAAACAGCTTTTCCACATTAAACCATTGTCCCCTATTTTTGTATAAAGTAAACTAAGTTATCTAACATGATTAATAAAAAAACAATGAATAGCATGTTAAGTTGCATACATCACAGTTATGAGAAGGTGCTACTAGACATATTCAATATCTGTATATATCCAAGGATAACAACGACACTGACAGGTAAGATGTAAAGGGTCGTTTCAAAACTAGTAATGATCGTATATGAATAACTTGAAAACACTTTTGCCTGTTTTTATACTTACCGCATTGTTTTCTTGTCATGGTTGTAAAGCAATTGTTAATTAAATCACTTTTAATTTTAAATTTAGTCAGAAGAAACGAAGGGCTCAACATTTCATTTCATATTTTAGACGCTAGCTTCTTTCTACCTTACTGCGTAAAATTGGGATAATGAAAATAAGATATATAAGGAATTCATGTTTAATCAAATAATGTTTAGATCTTTCGTTTAAAATTTTTCGGCTTACGGTTGATCTAAGGTGTAATAAGGATAACTGGCGATTTGAGTATAATTTTAACTATAAGTCATAGACTAAAAATTCAAAAATACCCCAACAAGAACCCCAAAGAAATGAACAGTAACAGAGAGAAAAAAAAAAAAACATAGACAACAACAAAAGCAACATAAATATTATCCTTGCGATCATCTGAAACTGTGGACGGAGAAGTAGCGGTGTTTGGTGAAGTGTTGTTAGTTTGTTCAATAGTAATTGTGATGCTTGTAAAAGCGCTTTCGCTGCTGAGCGAGTTCTGGTCTGCAGTAGAAATCATACGAAGAAAATATATAGCTCGTTTTATTTTAAAGTGCAAGATATGCTTATTAGGTTGCATTTACTAACTATAAAATGAGGAGATGTGGTATGATTGCCAATGAGACAACTATCCACTAGGGTTAAAATAAAGTAGTAATAACCAATTATAAGCCACTATTCAACCTTCAACAATGAGAATAACCAATACCGTAAAGTCGGATATAAATGCCACCGACTTGAAAAATCTGAAACAATTTAATGTTTATCTGTTATTCATATTTAAATCATTGTCTTTAAGGTAAAGGTAATTAGTGCAGTCACAAATGAGGAGATATGCACTGAATTGTAAATAAGATGACGGAACAAACGGAACTGATGTGTAGGTTGATGTTTAAATTATGATGTTGTAAACCAAGTCTTCAAGGCGACCATAACAGTATGTATTCACATGAATATGATTTTAACAAATATGGAAAAATATCCAATTCATCCTCATGAATACTCGTAAAGTCATTATAAATTGTGTTAATAAAAGAATTATGGAGATTGGTTAAGCTACATTTTTTTCACATCTCGTTTAAGAGACACACACTCATCGATCTTTGTAAGGATACTATATTTTTTATAAAGATTAGTTGAACAACGGATAAAAGCTTAAGAAAATATACAGAAAGGAATACTTAATATAAACGGTACCAATTTTACTGCACCAGATGCATGTTTCGACAATTAATGTCTCTTCAGTGATGCTCGAGGCCAAAATATTTGAAAATTGAGAACCTAATACAAACGTTGAAGAGCTGATCACCCAAAAGGACATAATGAAGAGCCTAACCGGAAAAGGCAAAAGAATTTCACAATAAAGACGTCAACTTCCAGTTTGCAAATCACACGTAAGGGAAATAAAATAACAATAGTAACTGAGTCACAATATAGGAATCAAAGTGAGTCCAATCCTTTGAAAGAATACGCATATCCAAATTGAACATTCAGTGTTCAACGAAATGGTCACAGATAGAAGTCCTACTTAGAAGCCGATGATTATAAAATCTGAAGTAACCAATGTAGCTTTTTTTCATATTTTAAGAGAAACACCAATTCCTGATCGTCTAGTATCAACGTGTTTTCAATCTGAAATATCTCACATACATTATACATGACATTCATGTGTACCAAAAACGAAACGGAAGATACCAAAGGAAAAATAAAAACTAATTAGTTTATGAGAGACTGGCAATATCATGGCAAAAAACCCCGAGTAACGATGAAAAGACAAGTAACAGTCTACGAAACACTGTATAAACAACTTCAGGATTGAGCAACACGAACCCCACCATAAACCGCGGTGATATTAGGTGCACCAGAAGGGTAAACATATCCTGATCCACATGTAGAACTCGTCTTGGTGCTGAAGGTAAGTGTATTATTTTTTCTAGCATAATCGACATAATACACTTACCTTGATGCTGAAGGTAAGTGTATTATGTCGATTATGCTAGAAAAAATGAAATCAACATGTTATCAATTTCATGCGTCTGAAGCGCTTTTCTTGATATACCTTCATTAGGAACGCTGAAAGTCGAATATTTGAAAGCCAAGGATGTATTAGAACCGAAACATTTGAAGAGCTATATGACGAAAAGGACATGAAAGTATCACAGATTTCTCAGCAGAAAGTTGCTCCATTTAATAATTTTGTCAGAACCTAACAATTTTAGCCTTACTTGTCTGCATTTCACCAATGCTACATTACGGCGACAATATTAACTTTGCAATATTTCCCTTACAAAACAAACTGAACCACTATTTTAATTTTGAATGGTGAAATATGTGCGTGCACTTTAGATAGATATTCCAAAATACTATCTTAATTTAAATAATAACACTTTGGTCAAACTATGCTTTATGTGATTCATGAATTGAACTATTCTCTTTAACAACAAAACAGAGACAGTGGAACAGACACAATGCTTATCATAATACACTTTTGTTTTCTGAAAGCTATTTCATACTCTGTTAAATGAATAAAAATTTTAAAATTTGCAAAACCGATAAAATAAAAACTGAGCCAACGATAGTAGTATTGTTTATGTGCTTCACTCAAAGATAGAATATAACATATATGTTAAACTTCAAGACTGGAAATGATGTATAAAATCCAAGTTTATTGGCAAAACGAGAAACGGACAGAAGAAATATCTAAAATCCAAACCTTAACTTGGTACGTGCACTTTCAACGGGAACAAGGTAAGTTTGCGAATGAATTTAATCAATTGATAAACCTGTGATGAACAATTTAAAGAAATTTCATTTGAATTATGCGGTAAAAGATTATTCTGATTAGTCAACAGATATAATTAGAAACATATTGCAACTCTAAATTTGTTGTTAAACAAACAGCTTTTCCACATTAAACCATTGTCCCCTATTTTTGTATAAAGTAAACTAAGTTATCAAAAATGATTATTCAAAAACAATGAATAGCATGTTAAGTTAAAACATCACAGTTATGAGAATTTGCTACTAGACATATTCAATATCTGTACATATCCAAGGATAACAACGACACTGACAGGTTAGATGTAAAGTGTCGTTTCAAAACTAGTAATGATCGTATATGAATAACTTGAAAACACTTTTGCCTGTCTTTCATACTTACCGCAGTTTTTTCTTGTCATGGTTGTAAAGCAGTTGTTAATTAAATCACTTTTACTTTTAAATTTAGACAGAAGAAACGAAGGGCTCAACATTTCATTTCATATTTTAGACGCTAGCTTCTTTCTACCTTACTGCGTAAAATTGGGATAATACAAATAAGATATATAAGGAATTCATGATTAATCAAATAATGTTTAGATCTTTCGTTTCAAAATTTTCGGCTTACGGTTGATCTAAGGTGTTATAAGATAAATGGTGATTTGAGTACAACTTTAACTATAAGTCATAGAAAAAAATTCAAAAATACCCCAACAAAAAACCCCAAAGAAATGAACAGTAACATAAAAAAAAAAAAAAACGACAACAACAAAAGCAACATAAATATTATCCTTGCGATCATCTGAAACTGTGGACGGAGAAGTAGCGGTGTTTGGTGAAGTGTTGTTAGTTTGTTCAATAGTAATTGTGATGCTTGTAAAAGCGCTTTCGCTGCTGAGCGAGTTCTGGTCTGCAGTAGAAATCATACGAAGAAAATATATAGCTCGTTTTATTTTAAAGTGCAAGATATGCTTTCTAGGTTGCATTTACTAATGATAAGGATTTATGTTTATGGCTAATCCTTAAATTTCGTTCACTTTCTTCTGCGTAAAGTGATTAATTGATATTACTTATTGGCTGCTTTTTTGTAAAAATCCTACAATATCTCAAAATGATTAAAATATTAAATATATCTCAATGTGTATTGCACAACAAATATCAAAACATATATAATTATGCTTTTTAATTAATTTGCCGAGTTTCAAAATGCGTTCGGCAAAGGCGACTATTTATCAAAAAAGCAATTTACATAAAACAAATTGTCACGTACCAACAGTTTCTTTATTTGTAATTGTAGAGGAAACTTCTATTGAAGCAGTGCTGTTATATGCATTTGAATTGTGTTTATCGGTACTGAATGATCCTCCCGTTATAGAACCACTGGCATGACTTGTGGAGATACCTGATGTTTGGGAAAAATTGCCAGTATTTGTTTTAAAGTTTTGATCTAAAATAGTGCTGACAGTATAAGCTTCAAGATCATGTGATGAGGACTTTTCGTAGATGTCTCACTTGCGTGTATAATCATATAAGTGTAAGGAGTGGTTATATAAAACTTGAATTGAGAGGTCAAGATTTAATTAAAATTTCTTATATTGAAAAGTTTCAAAGCTTTAGCACATTCATCTGTGCAATCAGATTGCAATGAATTTAATTTGAACATTTTCAAATGGTGTAAATTATAAATGTTTAATTGTATAAAAAGTGTCTAAGCAATTAATTATCTGTATATTTTCCAATTATATATACAAATAAGACGATGTTGTGGTATGATTGCCAATGAGACAACTCCCCAAAAGAGACGAAATGTCGTAGGAGTTAACAACTATTGGTCACCGTTCGCCTTTAACAATGTGCAAAACCCATATCTCATACTGAGATATAAAATGCCGCGAAATGACAAATGTAAAACAATTTAAACGAGAAAACTAACGGCCTTGGACAAAACAATAAACGAAAAAAAAAAAAAACATGACATACAGCAACAAATGACCACCACTGAATTACAGGCTCCTGACTTTGGACAAGCACCTACAGTACGTGGCAGAGTTAAAATGTTTGCTGGCGTCAAACCCTCTCCATAACCGAGGACAATGGTGTAACAGTACAACATAAGATCAAACATTCATCAGATCGATACAATGCTAAAAAATAAATAACAAAAACTTATTTGTTATATGACACATATGTAATATAGCACATTTGACTAACTTGAGTTAAGTGCAGCTATTATAATATATTATCATACACATACAAATGACATCATCAATTAATAAAATACATTTTAGCTTCTTGGAGACGACCGTCATTTATTTAATTTTTGTTATCTTAAAGTGGATAGGAAGAGTGCATCCATCCTGTCTAATTATCATTGTACTTATTCATTTGAGCGTTATTTGGTTAGTATCATTTAGATATCAAATATTTGGGAATTTCAAAGAGACATTAAAGATAACGGAATAATAGATAATAGAATACAAGCTTACAATAAAGCATAGCATTGCACTACAAAACAAAACGACCAAGACATCGTCCAAATCACGTACAACATTTATTTTGACATACCAGATACACCAGTTGTATTAGATGTAGCGTTGTTGCTTGCGCCGTTTGTAGTTACATCTGCGCTGCTAATGTGCGCTATTGTAGTGTTAGTGCTGTCTATGCTAGTATCTAGTAATTAAATGCATAAATACTTTAATCATACATATTTTCACAAAACTAATCCAAACTTATCTATTATTTTGTAAATATTACAAATTTGTAATATGGTGATGTCCATTTAACTTTCCTTATAATTAAAAATAATAAACACATATTATTATAGTTATTGAAATAGCCATGTACTAATGGTCATGTTACATGTACATGTGTATTATTTATATTCACTTTTATATCACCTATATATTTTATGATCCTGAGACGTTTAAGATTATTGGTATTTCTCTTGAGATAATCATACAGGCAATTATTTTAATTTTTTGAATTGATGCATAAAACATTGTATCACTCTTATGAATCTTATTTCTTGATTTTGTCATGAATCCGTTAAAATTGTGTTAAGAATGTGTCTGTTACGTTTAAAATTTGCGAATTTGATATAAAACGTTGTATCTCTTTGACCAACACTTATAAACATTTACCATGCTACATTGTATACATGTATATGTATATCAATTCTTCACTCGGCACAATTAAAGTGGTATTGAAATCCCACCTAAAATTAATTTGATTTCTACATTGATGATCTATTATAATTAATTTGTATATGAAATACAAAACATATTAGCCTTACCTCATAATTAATGTATTTCAGTACATATTTAAAGGGCGGGTAGGTGCATTTTTTGAGAGAAAAAAAATAACGCAAATTAAAGTTTTAGAGTAATACTTAAGTTATTAAAAATGATAAATAAATTTCATACAATAACTAAACTGAATTTCCACAAAACTATCTTAGAGGCTATTATCGTGCAGCAACTTAAGCTATATAAACTGTGTCCTATCCATTTCATTTCATGTATTGAATCAGCCTTAGTAAGAAAAGAAGTCCATTTTTTTCTGAAACCGAAATTCAAATGGTTTCCACAATTTAATTATTGTCGTATCTTTTGGTCAGGTGCAAAAAGTATTGATAATATTGATAGAATTTTAAGCTCCCCTAAAGGGCATCACGCATTATTTTAAATGAGCGTAATTATATGAAATCGTCACACATACTTTTTGGAGAGCTGCGATGGATGCCCTTTTCAGATTATTTTGTCTATAGAAAAGCAATTTTAGTACGTACAGTATATCTCGATGTATTGAGATATGTGCATCAGGTTAGTTCTAGAACAACCAGACAAAGTACTTGTAATATGCTTTTGTTCCAAAAACTAAAATTGTTTGCTATAAATGCTCCTTGTTGATATCTGGAAGTACTTAATGGAACAATTTGTCTACAAATGTAACACAATTGAATCTTTAAAATAAACATATATTGAAGAATATTCTGTTTAATTCTAATACCAGTATAATAGTTTAATATTTGTATTAGTATTTTATTACTGAATTTTATACTTTATGTTGTAATATATGTATATAATGAATGGACTTTATTGTAAACTAGTCCTTGGACTAAATATCTTATCCTGTTGAAATAAAGAATATTATTATTATTATTATTATTATTTATTCTGCTCGCCGAAGTAATATGTTCCTTATGTCGTAACTACAATACCCTTCCCTTTTCACGAATGTGACTTACCGAATTAGACTATTTACCGGATTTGTAATAACATAAGCAACACGACGGGTGCCACATGTGGAGCAGGATCTGCTTACCCTTCCGGAGCACCTGAGATCACCCCAGTTTTTGGTGGGGTTCGTGTTACTTAGTCTTTAGTTTTCTATGTTGTGTCATCTGTACTATTATTTGTCTGTTTGTCTTTTATTTTTGGCCATGGCGTTGTCAGTTTGTTTTCGGTCAATGAGTTTGACTGTCCCTCTGGTATCTTTCGTCCTCTTAAATAAGCATAGGGGAATTTTATTCAACAAGCTATCAAATGTGGAGACGAATAGTATTAAAGAGAAGACATGGGATAGTATCCACAAAAAGATAAATTCTTCAAATACTGACAAAAGGCCATATTTGTTGTTTTTATTTCGATTCAGGAAATCGTAACTTTTAGGACCATCCTTAGACACCTATAAATAATAATCTAACTTTAGAACTAAATGTAGGACATATCTTATATTAGGAGACTTTCGTTAACCTGATTTAGGACTAAGACTTATCCTTAGATCCTCCTGAGACACGTCCTAGTACTAAGACAGCTTCGTTGAAACGGCCCCTGATCACATATTGTATACATGTACTTTGCTTATTAGTATATACGATAACTTAGTTTATCTTATACATACATGTATACAGTATACATGTACAATGGTTTAAAGTGGAAAAGTTGGTCGTTTATCAGACTAAGCTAGAATTGCGATATGTTTCTGAATAGATCTGTGGAATAATCAGAATAACCTTTTCTCGCAGAATTCAATTTTCTTTGAATCGTTTAGCACAGGTTTATCAATCAATTTGTAATTCGTTCTTAAACGTAACAGGCATGTTTCGGTTGAAAGTACTCGTTACTTAGTTAGGATTTTAATATTTAGTCATTTGTTCTGTCCGTTTCTCGTTTTTGGCAATGATCGATAACAGGGGGTCAATTTTTATTTTTATTTTACCTAAAGATATAACCTTATTTGAATGAAAACGATTAAAAAAATCTTCATAAATAGTTAACCCATTCATTTAACTGAATTTGAAATAGCTTTAAGAAAATTGAAAGTACAACATGATGGGCATGGTATCTGTTCCACTATTTTTGTTAAACATTATAGTTGAATTTAGGAATCAAATAGGGAACAGCTTTGCCAAAATGGAATTATTTAAAAAAAAAAAAAAAAACTTATTGTATTTTGGAATATCTGTTTATAGTAAACGCACATATTTCATCATTGAACATTCAAATGTCGGTTTTGTTTTTAAGAAAAATAGTGCAGAGCTATTTTGTCGTCTAAAGGGTAGCATTGACAAAAAGCAGACAAATATGGCTAACATTGCGTAGTTCTGACAATATTAACCAATTGAACAACTTAACACCACGCAAATGAGCGTTAAAATCTGAAGACAAACATATAGTCTGAAATGTAATTTACCGATTATGATTACTTTGATACTTTCTAGCATAATCAAAGAAAAAATAGATGAGATATTTCTGTAAAGTTTTATTGTACAGAAAGTGACAAAATATAGATAAATAATGTTTTGCAAAGACAATATACTTAAAAAACTACAAACATGTGCGTTATGAACTTTAATTCGATGCAATACATTTCAATGACCGTTATAGATTATCTGTGTAATTTGTTCCATTTGAAACTGACAGTTTAGATTTAATCGGTCGTTTCAAACCTAGTAATGATCCTTTATTAATTACTTGAAAACATGTTTTCCTGTGTGTTATACCTACCGCACTGGTGTCTTTCCTCCAAGTGTTAATTAAATCATTTTACTGTTAAATTTAGTCAGAAGAAACGTAGAGTCTAAATATTTCATATTTTAGACTCTCGCTTCTACCTTCCGGTGAAAAATTGGGATAATGAAAATAAGTCATATAAGGAATTAAGGTTTATCTTTCGTTTCAAATTTTACGGCTCACAGTTGATCTAAGGAGTTATATAATAAATGGTAGAACCACAGGGTCGCGATTTATCTTAAAGTGGATAAGAAGAGTGCATCCATCCGGTCTAATTATCATTGTACTTATTCATTTGAGCGTTATTTGGTTAGTATCATTTAGATATCAAATATTTGGGGATTTCAAAGAGACATTAAAGATAACGGAATAATAGATAATAGAATACAAGCTTACAATAAATCATAGCATTGCACTACAAAACAAAACGACCAAGACATCAGCCAAATCACGTACAACATTTATTTTGACATACCAGATACACCATTTGTATTAGATGTAGCGTTGTTGCTTGCGCCGTTTGTAGTTGCATCTGCGCTGCTAATGTGCGCTATTGTAGTGTAAGTGCTGTCTGTGCTAGTTTCTAGTAGTTAAATGCATAAATACTTTAATCATACATATTTTCACAAAACTAATCCAAACTTATCTATTATTTTGTAAATATTACAAAATTGTTATATGGTGATGTCCAATTAAATTTCCTTATAATTAAAAAATAAACACATATCATTATAGTTATTGAAACAGCCATGTACCAATGGTCATGTTACATGTACATGTGTATTATTTATATTCACTTTTATATCATCTATATATTTTATGATCCTGAGACGTTTAAGTTTATTGGTATTTCTCTTGAGATAATCATACAGGCAATTATTTTAATATTTTGAATTGATGCATAAAACATTGTATCACTCTTATGAATCTTATTTCTTGATTTTGTCATGAATCCGTTAAAATTGTGTTAAGAATGTGTCTGTTACGTTTAAAATTTGCGAATTTGATATAAAACGTTGTATCTCTTTGACCAACACTTATAAACATTTACCATGCTACATTGTATACATGTATATGTATATCAATTCTTCACTGGCACAATTAAAGTGGTATTGAAATCCCACCTAAATTAATTTGATTTATAGATTGATGATCAATTATAATTAATTTGTATATGAAATACAAAACATATTAGCTTTACCTCATAATTAATGTATTTCAGTACATATGTAATGGGGGGGTAGTTGCATTTTTTTTGAGAGAAAAAAAAAATAACGCAAATTAAAGTTTTAGAGTAATACTTAAATTATTAAAAATGATAATTAAATTTCATACAATAACTAAACTGAATTTCCACAAAACTATGTTAGAGGCTATTATCGTGCAGCAATTAAGCTACATAAACTTTGTCCTATCCATTTCATTACATGTATTGAATCAGCCTTAGTAAGAAAAGAAGTCCATTTTTTTCTAAAACCGAAATTCAAATGGTTTCCACATTTCAATTATTGTCGTACCTTTTGGTCAGGTGCAAAAAGTATTGATAATATTGATAGAATTTTAAGCTCCCCTAAAGGGCATCACGAATTATTTTAAATGAGCGTAATTATATGAAATCGTCACACATACTTTTTGGAGAGCTGCGATGGATGCCCTTTTCAGATTATTTTGTCTATAGAAAAGCAATTTTAGTACGTACAGTATATCTCGATGTATTGAGATATGTGCATCAGGTTAGTTCTAGAACAACCAGACAAAGTACTTGTAATATGCTTTTGTTCCAAAACTAAAATTGTTTGCTATAAATGCTCCTTGTTGATATGGAAGTACTTAATGGAACAATTTGTCTACAAATGTAACACAATTGAATCTTTAAAATAAACATATATTGAAGAATATTCTGTTTAATTCTAATACCAGTATAATAGTTTAATATTTGTATTAGTATTTTATTACTGAATTTTATACTTTATGTTGTAATATATGTATATAATGAATGGACTTTATTGTAAACTAGTCCTTGGACTAAATATCTTATCCTGTTGAAATAAAGAAATATTATTATTATTATTATTATTATTATTCTGCTCGCCGAAGTAATATGTTCCTTATGTCGTAACTACAATACCCTTCCCTTTTCACGAATGTGACTTACCGAATTAGACTATTTACCGGATTTGTAATAACATAAGCAACACGACGGGTGCCACATGTGGAGCAGGATCTGCTTACCCTTCCGGAGCACCTGAGATCACCCCCAGTTTTTGGTGGGGTTCGTGTTACTTAGTCTTTAGTCTTCTATGTTGTGTCATCTGTACTATTATTTGTCTGTTTGTCTTTTTATTTTTGGCCATGGCGTTGTCAGTTTGTTTTCGATCTATGAGTTTGACTGTCCCTCTGGTATCTTTCGTTCCTCTTAAATAAACATAGGGGAATTTTATTCAACAAGCTATCAAATGTGGAGACGAATAGTATTAAAGAGAAGACATGGGATAGTATCCACAAAAAGAAAAATTCTTCAAATACTGACAAAGGCCATATTTGTTGTTTTATTTCGATTCAGGAAATCGTAACTTTTAGGACCATCCTTAGACACCTATAAATAATAATCTAACTTTAGAACCAAATTTAGGACATATCTTATATTAGAAGACTTTCGTTAACCTGATTTAGGACTAAGACGTATCCTAAGACCATCCTGAGACACGTTCTAGTCCTAAGACAGCTTCGTTGACACGGCCCCTGATCACATATTGTATACATGAACTTTGCTTATTAGTATATACGATAACTTAGTTTATTTTATACATACATGTATACAGTATACAATGGTTTAAAGTGGAAAGGTTGGTCGTTTATCATACTAAGCTAGAATTGCGATATGTTTCTGAATAGATCTGTGGAATAATCAGATAACCTTTTATTGCAGAATTCAATTTTCTTTGAATCGTTTAGCACAAATTTATCAATCAATTTGTAATTCGTTCTTAAACGTGACAGGCATGTTTCAGATGAAAGTACACGTTACTAAGTTAGGATTTTAATATTTAGTTATTTGTTCTGTCCGTTTTTGGCAATGATCGATAACAGGGGTCAATTTTATTTTTATTTTACCTAAAGATATAACCTTATTTGAATGAAAACGATTAAAAAATCTTCATAAATAGTTAACCCATTCATTTAACTGAATTTGAAATAGCTTTAAGAAAATTGAAAGTACAACATGATGGGCATGGTATCTGTTCCACTATTTTTGTTAAACATTATAGTTGAATTTAGGAATCAAATAGGGAACAGCTTTGCCAAAATGGAATTATTAAAAAAAAAAAACTTATTGTATTTTGGAATATCTGTTTATAGTAAACGCACATATTTCATCAGTGAACATTCAAATGTCGGTTTTGTTTTTAAGAAAAATAGTGCAGAGCTATTTTGTCGTCTAAAGGGTAGCATTGACAAAAGCAGACAAATATGGCTAACATTGCGTAGTTCTGACAATATTAACCAATTGAACAACTTAACACCACGCAAATGAGCGTTAAAATCTGAAGACAAACATATAGTCTGAAATGTAATTTACCGATTATGATTACTTTGATACTTTCTAGCATAATCAAAGAAAAAATAGATGAGATATTTCTGTAAAGTTTTATTGTACAGAAAGTGACAAAATATAGATAAATAATGTTTTGCAAAGACAATATACTTAAAAAACTACAAACATGTGCGTTATGAACTTTAATTCGATGCAATACATTTCAATGACCGTTATAGATTATCTGTGTAATTTGTTCCATTTGAAACTGACAGTTTAGATTTAATCGGTCGTTTCAAACCTAGTAATGATCCTTTATTAATTACTTGAAAACATGTTTTCCTGTGTGTTATACCTACCGCACTGGTGTCTTTCCTCCAAGTGTTAATTAAATCATTTTACTGTTAAATTTAGTCAGAAGAAACGTAGAGTCTAAATATTTCATATTTTAGACTCTCGCTTCTACCTTCCGGTGAAAAATTGGGATAATGAAAATAAGTCATATAAGGAATTAAGGTTTATCTTTCGTTTCAAATTTTACGGCTTACAGTTGATCTAAGGAGTTATATAATAAATGGTAGAACCACAGGGTCGCGATTTGAGTATAACTTTAACTATGAAATAGTCTTCTTGGAACTGATATAATGAACTACCAATTTGGCGCATCTAGGTGAATTGTTGTGCATAGTTCGTTCTGGTGGGCAAAAACACACACTGTACGAGCCAAACATACCCATTGATGTCTACAACCACCTGTTCAATGTATGTGATTGTGATGTTGATGCCGATACTCGGAATAATAAAGTTCAATGGCTCGATTTGCGGACTTCAGGAAAATGTCTTGTTACAAACAGAGAGAGAGAGAGAGAGAGAGAGAGAGAGAGAGAGAGAGAGAGAGTCGAAGAAAAAATTCCAACAATGCAAAAAAACGAATAGACGAATAGTAACATAAAACAACAACAACAACAAAAGCAACATAAATATTACCCTGTCCATCATCTGATACTGTGGTGGGAGAAGTTGTGGTGTTTGATGAAGCGCTGTTAGGATGTGTTATAGTAATTGTGGTGCTTGTGAAAGCGCTTGCGCTGCTGTGTGAGTTTTGGTCTGCAGTATAAATCATACAAAGAAATTATATAGCTCGTTTGATTTTGAAGTGCTATGCTTATAGGTTGCATGTACTAATGATATTTCTGTATATTTATGGATAAAATTTCGTTTACTTTCTTCTGCTTAAAGTAATTATTTGATATTACTGAATGTCTGGTCAGTTGACATGTAGATCTTTTCTACCATAAGGATATTATCATAATACTACTTTACTGAACTGAACGACCATAGTAGATTGACAAAATTTATACTGATGGTATTTGGATATGAAAAAATCTTCCTATTCGCTTCATAGCTACAAAGGGGCGGTTCTTCCTTTATTTTGATTGACCTTAAATTGTGTTGCTTTAATAAAATGCTCATGCATAATTTAATGTTTTATATTTAATAAAAAGTGAAAATACATCGCAATAATTAAACTCTTTAATAGATAAGCATAAATAATAGCTTCTTTCTTTCTTTATCTTTTAAGCCTTCTATAAACAAATTATTTAACAATTAAATAAAATACTAGTAATTGAAGTCATCTTTTTTATAAATATTCTATAATATCACAAAAGGAAAAACATTTACTTTATGGTAATGTGAATACCACATCAATTATCAAAACATTTATGTTCGTGCTTTTTAATTTGTTTGTCGAGTTTCAAAATACGTTCGGCAATGATGCTTTTATCAAAAAATGTAATTTACGTAATTAACGTAAAACAAATTGTCACGTACCAATAGTTTCTTTGTTTATTATTGTAGAGGAACCGTCCAATGAAGCAGTGCTACTATAATCATTTGGATTATGTGTTTCAGTACCGAATGCTCCTCCCGTAATAGTACCACTGGCTTGGCTTGTGGAGATACCCAACGTTTGTGAAAAATTGCCAGCAGTTGTTTGAAAATTTTGATCTAAAATAGTACTGACAGTATTAGCTTCAGGATCATGTGATGAGGACTTGATTGTTGATATCACACTTGCGTCTACAAGCATACAAGTGTAAGGAGTGTGTATATAAAGCTTGAATTGAGAGATAAAGATATAAATTTAATTTCTGATAATGAAGTGTTTAAAGCTTTTGTACACTTATTTGCAAAATCAGATTGCAAAGTATTTGATTTGAACAATTTCAAAAGTGTAAATTATATATGTTTTATCGTATAAAATATGTCTTTGCAACTATTTTTATATTTACCAATAGTAACATATTTACTAACTAGAAATTAAGTGAATATATGATTGAATATATCATCATACACATACAAATGACATCGTCAAGTTTTAATATACATTCAGCTTCCTTCAGACAATCGTCATTTTTAGTATTTTGAAGTGAATAGAAAAGGGACTTTCAGCCTTTTTAATTATCATTTTACTAATTTATTTTAGCGTTTTACTGTTAAAATAATTCTAGTTTGTTGCATTTAAACATCGAATATTTGGAGACTTCACAGGGTTAATAAGGATAATGGAATTAGAAGAAGAATGAAGTGGTATTCAATTGTTGATAAGCTTACAATAAAACATAGCATTGCACTACAAAACAAGCGGACAAAGCATCAGCAAAATCAAGTACAACATTTTATTTTGACATACCAGATGTACCAGATTTATCAGATGTAGCGCTGCTGCTTGCGCTGCTTGTAGTTTTACCTGCGCTGCTTGTAGTTTTACCTGCGCTGCTAATCTGCACTGTTGTAATGTAAGTGCTATCTGTGCTAGTATCTAGTAGTTAAATGCATAAATACCTTAATCACACATTTTCAACAAAACAAATTCAAATTAGTCTATTATATTGTAAATCTTGCAGAATTTAAATATGTTGCATGTCCTTATTCCTAATTGACATTTGCAACATCCGTGTACTAATGCTGCATGTTTGTTATTTATACACACGTTTAAGTCATATAGATATTTTATGATAAAGACGCTTAAGATAAGAAATATTTTCCTGAGATACTCTACAGGCATTTATTTTCTACCATTTTAGTATTTTGAACTGATGATTAAAATTATTCATCAATCTTATGTATTTAATGTCTTGAGTATATCATGAATCTGTTAACATTGTGTAAAATGAATGTGTCTGTAGCGTTTAAAATTTGCAAAGTTGTCTCTCTTTGGCCAACACTTATAACAATATAGTAATATTTTTCAGTGATACATTGTATGCATGTACATGTATAACATTTCTTCACTCGGCACAATTAAAGAAGTTTTGAAATCCTATCTTAAATAAATAGATAAATTGATTAATACATTGATGATCTACATGTATTATAATTAATGTGTATATGAAAGATAAAACATATTAGCTTTACCTCTGATAAGCGTTCAACATTTTCGTTTCATTTAAGGTATACTAGATAAGTGTTAAATATATTAAACGAAGAAGTACACCTCAATATTTCATACAACGACGTTAAATGAGTAAAAAGGGTTTTCAAAATCCCTAGAATTGGGTTTTCACAATTTGTGTCACAATCGTTTATAATTATCACTACTGAACTAAAATATGGTTAATATATCAAGGATAAAGAATAAAAGTATATGTAAAATGAAACCGAATAACAATATTCGAAAACTTCATGCAAGAAGATATAAAAGACCACATGATTAGTTTGAACTGTTTGTAAAAACCTGATCCCATATGTTATACATTTACTTTGCTTATTAGTATAGAGAATGCAACATATTTAACTAACTTACCGGTAGAAGGAGCCACTGTCGTTGTCGTAGTTGTCGTTGTGATACCATTAGACCAGTATTCGATCTCAAAACCAGTGTCTCCTACCGTATTGTCTGTCTCAAACAAGAAATACATCTCTCCAGTCGAACTCACTAATGTTGCAGTGTGTGTTTTTCCACAACAGGTTTTCATCATTTCTGTACTACTGAGTTTGCCCCTTAAGAAAGACATAAAACTGTCCGTGAAATGTAAAATTTACAATTCTATTTTACTATGTAAGTAGCTTTTAAATACTAGTCCTCAAATGAAGTAAAGACATTTTCATATTTGCAATTATTTGAATATCGTTAAACATTCCCTAAATTATATACTTGTAGATACTGATAATTTTCAACTTTAATGTACTATAACCTTCATTCAAAAATAGTAACATTTCCTTCTGTATCGTGCTTTGAGAATTTCGAACATTTTGTACTAAAATATGAAGGAATGATATGGCAAAATGTCGGTAAATTTGATGTGGCAACCATCAATCCTTTGAAAAGTCGCATTCTTTAATGTCATAAACTAGGGAAGGAGGAAAAATTGTGGTTACGACTAGTGGAACATTATCCATGCCACAAATATTCCCTAACGGTCAACATAATGAAAACCTATAACATAGAGTACGCTATTTTATATAAGACCACGGCATTACAAATGTGAAACATTTTAAAAGTGAAAATCCAAAGACTTGATTTATGCTAAAAAACAATAAATGAGAACAAATATGACAGACAGCAACCAACTACATACACTGAATTACAGTTTCCTGGCTTGGAATAAGCCTATAAGGAACATGTTTATAAGCTGTTTGAACTAGAGTTTTATACACTTTTGTTGTTTGGTTGCTTTCCCATTGAGATTATCAGAACTCCGAATTAACTTTCGATTCAGGTGCTTTGATACATTCATTACTTCCTGGTAATCTGGGGACTTTTGTCTAATTTACATCACAAATTATCCAACATCCTGTCATTTCTTTATAACAAAACAATATATATATATTTAATAACGGATGGAAAAGACTGTAAAACATTTATTTTATTATGTTTAAAAATGATATCATCTCATTTTTTCGTGATTTCGATTCTGTATCATTGACATACGCCTCTGCATCTTTATTTACCAGAAATAGATAAAATAGCACTTTAATTTCAAAGAAAAAGGATTACATATCTTCAAGTGGGGATCAAGAATGATTTTGTTATTGTTAGTAGAAACACTATTGTATTCAAAATATATTGACTTAGATTTGGGAACAGGCTTTAACTTTAGAAACCTTCTTTACTGGTACACTATGGTACATTTAAACTATACAACACACAAACATAGCTTTCAATACCGGTTGGTACTTTAGGACTTGTTTTTTGAAATTTGTTTTTTGCTTCGTGTCGAACTGATAAGTCAAACCTTGTATACCTGATTATTACAGTTTGTTCGTATGTTTTGCTGTTTCACGCCTGTCCCTGTTAGGGGAACGATGAGCGATTACAATCATGTTCATTTACACGCCAGTTCAATGGACCTGTAATACAGTTTTGTCTTTGGTTGCTGTCCTCACACATTGTTTGTCATATGTTATTGTAGTATAATCAGGTCGTTGGTTTTTATTTTTGAACTGTTTCACGTTTTGTTATCCTAGGGCCTATTATAGCTTACTATAGATATGGTGCACGGCGACCTATAATTGTTCAAATGTTTGTACTTTTGGTCTCCAAATAGCTAGTTGACTTATTGTAAACCATAGGAAATGTACTTATTTATAAATAATATTATAGCACAAACATATTTAATTTTCTGAACTATTTCACAGGCTGTTGGTTGTGATAGAAGGTATAATAAGGCCAAATATTTAGGCTCCTTGAATTTGAAAATCATGAAGTATTATGTATCAAGCAGAATGATGTACATAAGACATTAGTATATTGATGAATGTTTTCTTGAAATTACATTTGCTCTAATTATTAACTTTATTACTTAGTTAGATTTATCACATAACTTCAAAAACTGCCGAAAAGCCTCATTTTGGATCTGTTCATCTTATGTACATGTAGATATGAGCCAAGGCTTCAACAAAACAGACGTTTTTCTCTAGGTGTGTTTTATTATAAAGATGTTAACGTATTTGAAATATCTTTATAGGCCAAGCCTTGGTCCATATCTATTTCGTCAAAAAACTATGCGTAAAATGATAAATTTTGTCTTTTTTTTTAACAAATATGTGATTTTCAATGTTTATGGCGTCATAGTCACATCACATGCACCCTTTCTGCACAAGGTGTCCAGGTTATATCAGTATGTTCATTTATCAATAAAATTAACATCCATAATTTCAAAGTCTTAGATAATTTAACTATTTGGGGGTGGGGATAATGGCTTTAATCATACCACCTCCTTTGTTCAGTGAGTTTTTGAAACCACCGGGTCCCACAAAAGATTTGAAGTATAGGCAAAAACTGGTCGCCTCTAATTGTAAATAAGTTGTCCGGGTAAAATTTTATTCTGTTGATTGCTACCTTATGAACTAACACGCAAAAAATCCAGGATAGGGTTCATATTGATATCACAGTACTGGTATGCATGTAATATCTGACACTGGTCGGAAAACACTAAATCAATATCCAACTGGGATTTACTAATACTATGCCATTAAATTTTTGCCTAGCAATCATAGTATGACTTTTAAAACTTCTGGTTAAAAAATTGAGAGTTTTTACCCACACCTTTCAGATGGAGAATCCAGAGATATTTTCCCCGTCAAACATCCTCATTTTCAACTACATGTATGTATCTTAAAATCGAGCGCATGAATCAGGATCATTGATATATTTTTTTCATGCTGTATTATACATTATGTAATTAATAAAGACATAAAATAAGCTGTTATTTTGAACTACAGCAAAGAAAATACCATCATTTTAGCTGAAAAGCAAGTTTATTGAATTACTGTTTTAATGTTAACATGATCTAATTATATAAGTAAATATACTGTATCAAATACTTACCGTCATACACGTAAAGGTAATCAAACAAACATACTCCTTTAGAATTTTCTATGAAGCAAGTAGCAATGTTTATTTTTATGGTGTGGTTAATCCAGTTCGTTGTTATATACCAGTCCTGTGTATAGTTCCTACAAACCAATGAAGGAATTATAATCTAATTGTATTTTTTCTTCTTTTTGTTTGGCAAGAAAAAGACGCAAATTGAAATTTTGATATATGGAATGCAAAAGGACTAAAATGTCCAATGCGATGTAGTTTTATAACAGTTATATAATGAACATATTAAACTTGGCCAAATGATTCCGGTAAAAGCCTACACTGGAAAAAAATCAATCCAAAGGATTGACAAAGGCACAGAAATAAGGTCCTCTTGACTTCTATCCGCCAGAAAATCCGTTGCTAGAGGGAGGCGCCCTATGACTGCGTATAAATACGCAGAAAAGGAAGGCCAGAATGAGAAAGTTAAATCAGTTGCAACAACTCTTTGTATGAGTGAGTGCTCGTTCTTCCTCATAACCCTGTGGAAGCGATTTGGCTTCTGGAGCATACCCATGTTACTATTAATGAAGTCGTATAATATGAACATGCACGCATGTAATCCATAAATTGCGATAATGTTAATACCATGTGATTATAAGACCCAAATATGAAGCAAACCTTCTAAATTATATAGTATCCCTAATGTCAAGTTCACTTGGATGTGTGAGATAGAAGCACTTACTGAATTGAGGGTTTACTTATTGACTGACATGAAACCATCCATACATTTGAAACTGATTTTAAAAAACTAGGCAAGGCGATTTTAATTCTGTTTTTGAAAAGGTTTTGTATTAGTCAACTTCATATAAGTACAACAAGTCAGTCTGTAGAGATGCACTCTAAGTACCCATTAGTTTACCGACAGTTTACTTATGTATCAACCCTACAAAACTTAGCAAATATGTTGTCGCCTTAAACTTTTTGCATTTTGATAATATCGTCTTTAATGTATTTGGTGTTTGAATCAGTGTAAGTGTAGAAGACTATTGTAGTCGACCTTTCTATCGAGATGTATAACATAAAGTAAATCATCATTTGACAAGAAACTGGAAGACACATACATTGTACTACATGTTTATTAATATCTTCCGTTTTGTGCAAATGTATACAAGAAATCATTTTTCATGTTTAAATTAAATAAAGTACTTAATAAACTCATCATAAACTTATGTACAAGGCATGTATTTAAAAACATAAATTTGTATTACTTACCCGTCAGGATATCGCGTATGTCCATCATAGCCTGGATGTGAGGTAAATGTTTGTATCAATGGCGTTGCTGTTAGTGAAATCAAACTACTGCTACACAATGCTGTAAAAATAAGAAAATAGATATGTGACTGCTGATTTAGTCGGTGAAAAGCATACAGACTGCTTCAATATAACATTTATTTCAGGAATTCTTAATAGTTTAATTCCAGATCTTTTCTTGGATTGTTTTTCACTATTAAACCTTAGATAAGGATTTTGTTTTTTTATAGGTTTAGAAAAAAACTTACCAAAGATAGCATGCTTATAAGATAGGACGCCAGACGCGCGTTTACACAAGACTCGTCAAACATAAAGTCAGTATGTTTTCCATGTATTTTGTTTTATCGAATGAATGTCGTTCATATTTGATTACCGCCGGGGTATATGCATGAGGGTATCTCTTTGTATCCTGCCTGTAGAGATATTTGGCAAAACGTTTGTGCCTTTTTAACCGAGACGTTTACACTATTTGTGAGCTGTTTTTTAATATGCAACTGTTTGTTCTGACGTATTGATATAACGAAATATAGGGGAATAATAATTTGTGTTTTTAACATTATGATCTCGACTGATATTCTGTGTAATTAAACGTATATCTCATGTTCAGGAGGTGTATTTGAGAAAAATACCAGTCTTTAGAAGAAGAAAAAAAAACATTCGCGCGACATGCATTTTCGCAGATACCCCTCCTGATCATGATATAATTGTTCAGTATTCTTCTTTAGTTACCTATCCAACACAGTTCCTCCAGTAACATTTATATAACTTTATATATTTATATTTATATATATTTGCAAGGATTTGTATAGTAAGATATACAAATCCTTGATATTTGTTAGTGCAAACATAACGATTAATTAAGAAAAATATTTCCAAAGTAATATTCAATCCTAGGAGTTATTTTTATCATGTATAATTTTATTGCATATAAGAATGTTTACGTTAAAAATATCTCAATTTGACTTAAATTCAACATATGTGATGATGGTTGATTAATGTCCAGTGGCAAATATTTTCTGCCTATTCAAAGCAAGCAAACATTGCTAAGTAATACTATATAAATAACACATAGCTGAGAGGGTGATAGAGCAGATTGTTACTCCGAGAAAATATTGTCAACTGAGGCGAAGCCAAGGTTGATAATGTCTTTTTGAGGGGTAACAATCTGCTCTTCACCCTCTCAGATATGTGTTATTTAATTTATTATACTGAATGTTCTGTTATTACTGTCTATTCAAAATTTCAAATTCAAAGTAACAAACTATATATATATGACGTCTTGTACATGACAATAATCCGTATTTATTAAAGCGCCAACTTGATGAAGCGTCTCCGTTAAGGGTAATAGAGTATTTGCCATGGGATAAAGTAAATTGTCTCCCTCCTATTAACCAATCAAAATCTGGCATTTTGACATGAAGTATAATAAAAATATATACTAGGCAAAGTGGGAAGGAGAGTTGTCATAAATTTGATCACTTTAATTTTTGTCTTCCAATACACCAAATAAGTACCTATAAGAGTGCATTGAGCGTACTGGAACTAAAATTAAAAAAAGTTCTTAGGATAGGTAGTGTTAATTGAAATACAATTTTGATATGTTATGTTTAGCTTAACATTTTCAAAGAAAACATTTGTTCCAGGAAGAAATTAAATTTCGATTATTATTGATTTTAATATTACTCCATCAATAATGACCTGTCAACATGATTCATAAATGTCACGTAATAATGGTATATCAAATTAATCAATGGAGACTTGTTAGCATGTTAAATACTCTTAAAACTTTTTAAATTAAAAGCTTTTTACAACTATCAAATGATTGAATTTATCTTTATATAGATGAAGATCATGCAGGTTATTGAACAAAGAAAGTCATGGTTTATCTATTCTTAATATGAACAGAAATGTCAATATATTGGTCATCTGCGTCAATAATGGTCACGTATAGTGTTTCACGGGCACCTGCTTATTCTTCCTTAAATTTTAAAACTTCTTTATCTTATAAAATATCATTTTGACCATGACCTTAGTTTCAAGGTCACAGTAGATGGTATTTAAAAAAAGCGAAAGATACCGAAGGGACATTCAAACTCATAAGTCGAAATAAACTGACAACGCCATGGCAAATAAAGAAAAAGACCAAAAGACAAACAACAGTATACAAAAACACAACATGGAAAACTAAAGACTGAGCAATACGAAACCTTAATTTATTATAAGCGTGTTTTGTTATTTTTTGCTTCCCTAGCGTTTTGTTTATGTTTCTTCTCAATTTCCATAATGACTGATATAAGCATGTTCTGTGTTCTTGTTCATCATGACTACAGTAGATCATTTTGTTCTATAAGCGCTATTTTGGTTCCTCTCTTTTTTATCAGAAGAAGTTGGGTATAAGTCGATCATACAGCATCTCAACTACAAATTACCTAAATCAGGTCAATATACAGACATCAGCAACAGACAAGTATACATACTATATGTCATGTTCGTAGTAAACCCTAGCCTAGACAGTTGTGAACACTTGTGAATTTAAATGAGACCGAAGATCTGCCGTTAACAAAATGTCCACCAGATCATTAAAATAATAATAAGATATGACTTAAAGTAACCACTGACTAGATTCCTGATGACTTGGAACTGGCACATGGACACATAGTTCGGTTTAAAGAGTGTTTTGTTATCGATATCAACCCTCCCCCTTTATCATCTTGAGTATATATTTGGTTCATTTCACCATGAACGTGTTTCATAAGTTTTTTTCTCTATCTATTTAACATCTGAGATTGGCTTGTTTTTGTGCTAACAAGCATTTTTTATTCTATCTGTCTTCACTCTCCGGTAACTTGTTTCATTGAAATCTTCCTCGTCCCACAAATCCTAAGTGGTTATTGGGATATAAACTATGATTTGCCTACTTACGTTCAGCAGTAATGCACATGCTATTGGGTACAATCTCTAAAGTTTTGTTGCACGTAATATACGCAGAATATCCAATAGGATTGAGGACTTTTAGATTTACTGTTCATACTGCAGTCGTGTACCGATTATATGTGTTTGAAAAGGTGTCATTTAGTCCGCTTATATATAAAAGGATGTTTAAATTACTCTTCGTGTGGTTGGTTGATGACCTATTGCAAGATAGAACGAAAGACGAAACAGTTCAAGATCATTTTTTTAAATGTTTACTGCTTGTAAACTTTATGACTTTTTCACCTGTTAAATAACATTATGTACGCATAATTGTATTATTTTTGTGACATTTTAACATCTGCTTAAACATGAAAAAGAGATAACATACTACAATGGTACATTTAACACTCGTTCAAATTATGATCATTGAATGATTTCTATTCCTTTTTCAACTTTGAAATGATTCAAAATGATAAATCAAAATGTCTCTTTAAAGCTCATCTATATTATATGACATATAAAATGTAATATACAAATGGATTATTGATTGCAGTGCGCAAGACACCTTAAATAACCTTATTTTATAAACTGGAGACTATAAGTTTAGGTAGAACAGTGCAACTTATCAAACATAATTTGTTCTTTAAAGAATAACTAATTCGTCTGGATGATATTTGTCTAATTAAAGGGGTTTTAATTTAGTACAATAACATAGTTGATAAACTGAACTTGCAATAAAAATACAGTATCTAAACCATGCCTGTACCGAATCCATGGCTGATGAAACTTGTTAATCTTACAATAGTTTACCTAAGACAAGAGTATATGCCTGACGTAAAAAAAAGTCAAAATTATATAAAAAAGATTAAAAAAAAGTGCAGGATTACAAAGCACATGTAGCAGCACTTTGACTGTAGTCGTACAACTCGAATATTGAGGAAATATGTCGACCTGTTTTCGAAGAAAAAAGTTTCAAGTTTAATATCATGGTTCTCTGTTTAAATTTAAGTTTACGGTATTTTTCGGAATTTCCAATTTTTAATTTTATAGGTGACGAGATATTCTTTACTGCATGGTTAAAAATCAATTTTAGAAGTTGTTAAAATTGACTACATGTTTAATGATTCAGCTAGTCCTGCAAATGAATACATTTAATTTGTTGACTGGAATTTAAAATTTAAACAACACAGACATATGAAAGCCAATAAAAATATTTGATTTCCTATGAAACGATCAAATTTCCTTTTATCAGTCCTGAAATATAGTTGTATAATTAAACAAATATGAAATCACGTCAAACTATAAAAAGTCTATTATAAATTGTTTTCAGATGGCGATTGAATTTCATGCTTGCTGCATTGAAATCGAATATTCGATCCATTTTTCGTAAACTGCTGATCAAATGGGATAAAACAAAGTTTCATTTTTACATGTTTATGAAATTATTTGGTAAAAAATTACAAAAGCTTTGATGAAATAGATATTTTGATCATACAAGCCTACACGTATATAACATTGTATTACAATACATAGTTTAGCGACTATACATGTGCTAGAACAAAAGTCGATTTAGACCTTTGATGACTATTTTGGTTATCATTTTTGTTGCATTGTTGGGGTGCTGTCTCCTTGACGTTTACCACACATTTAATTCCATTCACATTGTGAATATTGAACTTTACCTTATTACCATTGAAATAACAAAAGGCACAGAAAAATACTCATGACAAAAATGAAATAACTCAATGATACCCATACACCAAAAACACACAATATATATAACAATGCTAGATGATACAAAAAAAAAGAGTAATTGTAGTATTTTATCTTTTTATTGGTTACCCTGCCAATACACTCTAATATCGGACGATGTACTCCTAAACTGATTTGATACAGCAACGTCGTGATCCGTGTACACGATCTTTTACAATTACTATAGTAAATGTTCTATAAGAAGATAAAAATGCTGTATGTTGTGTGTGTTCATAGTGAAAATAATGCAATAGATGTAAATTTCTAAGACTTAAAACTTTAAGAAAACCAGTATAATCATCGTATGCATCAATAAGTCTATTCAACTAAAAATAGGAACGAAAGGTCCACTCGTATTTATTTGGACAACTTCAATTACCATTAAAAAAACGGGTAAGCTTTCACAAAATGACCATTCATTAGTGGTAAAAACTCCTCAAAGATATAATATATTAAAGTTTTGAAAACGTTTATTATATAGATAGCATAGTTTTGCGAAATGGAAATATAAGTTTCATTGAAATCTGAAACTCTATTGCAAAACAAGCATATGAAACTTAAATAGAAATATAAACTCATCAAGAAATTATTGAAACAGGATGCTGTTACGAAGTCTCCCCAACAAAGTTCCCATAATTACAGTAATTCCCAAGGTCGCCGGACATTGGGCAAAATCCAGTAAAAATTGGTTTGGTTCAGTAAAGTGATATGCATTAGTGACCCCTAGGGACTGACCCTATATATCATTCAAATCTTCGTGACATGACGAACAGGAATATATAAGGTTTAGGTTGGGGGATCTTGACCATTTGAAAGATATTAGAACTTTCTCAAATGGCAGGGGGTGGGGTGATCCTGGGACTGACCCTATATATAATTCAAAACTTCGTGACATGACGAATAGGAATATATATGGTTTAGGGTGGGGATCTCAACCATTTACAAGACATTAGATCATTGGGGTGGGGAACCCTGGGGACTCACCCTATATATCATTCAAATCATCTTGACATGACGAATAGGAATATATATGGTTAAGGGGTGGCAATCTCGACCATTTACAAGATATATGAACATTGGGGGTGGGGGAAACCCCTGGGGACTGACCTTATATATCATACGAATCTTTGTGACATGACGAACAGGAATATATATGGTCTAGGGGTGGAGATCTCGACCATTTACAAGATATTAGAACTTTCTCAAATGGCAGGGGGTAGGGTGCCCCCTGGGGACTAATCCTTTATTCGTTTGATGTGCTTTATCATTGCAAACCAGAATATATATGATTTAGGGGTGGGGATCTTGACCACTTACAAGATATTAGAACTTTCACAAATGGCAAGGGGTGGGGTGACCCCTGGGGACTTACCATTTATTTCATTTAATGTGCTTTATCAAGACAAAACAGAATATATATGGGTTAAAGGTGGGGATTTGGACCACTTACAAGATATTAGAACTTTCTCAAATGACAGGGGTGATGGTGACCCCTGGGGACTAACCTTTTATTTCATTTGATGTGCTTTATCATGTAGAACATTTTCAATTAAATAGATTGTGTCTATCACTAGCTGCTTTCAAGTTATAATCATTTGAAAATTAAAAAAAAATAAAAAAATACCATAGCGTTCTATAGTAAACCCCTCCCTGCTTTTGGCCCCTCAAAGTACCCCTTTTTACACCCCAATGCACAACAAAAACCTGATTGCACTACTAGACATGTTAGTCTAACTGATACTATAAGTCGGAAGAACATTAGTTAAGGAACAAAATAAGCTAAATATATTGATAGGTTATGGAGCTCCTTTTCGAGATATTTAAATTTTAAAATATGGCGGGAAAAGGCTGACTCGGACTTTTACCTTATATATGCATTTTTATTATTTGGGTCTCAAATCGAAAGAAAAGAAATCTAGAATCTACTTTAATTTTTGTAACTGACTTTTTATGAGCTATTGAAGTCTTATGTGAAAAGAAAATGGGTATTATGGGGCAAAATATTTTACCCTTTATCGTAGGAAAAAAAACCAAGGAGTCCGAACATCTGACACAAATTCCTAAACCTGACCTATTAAAGTACATTCTTAAGTAAATCTGACTAGCGGTTTTGGAGAACGGGTGCGGACAAGTTCATTTAAAAAAGCGACGGAAGAGGAAGAGAGAAGAGGGAAGAGGAAGAGGAAGAGGAATAATAATAATAATGATAAGAACTGAGCAAAAACAATAAGTCTCCAAACTTTGTTTGGGAGACTTAATAAAAAGGGTCAAGGGTAATATACAACAAAGAAAATAAAATAAACACAAATGAGGGAAACAGGTTTAGTTTGTAAATAAATTTGGGAGTAAGACCTTCATGGATAATATGAACACCAAGGTTCAGAAAAAGTCAACATTCCTTATTTTCTATATATTTGCATTTATAACGATTAAGTTAACGTGGATTATAATTTGTACATTTATTTACACATTTATAATGGAACATTGGGAGGACACGACTTTGAGTCACAAGTTGGTAGACCGTTATGGAATATCTGTTTCACAGATGACAACGGATATGTTCCAATTGTCGTAACTACAATCCCATCCCTTTTTTCCCGAATGTGACCTACCGAATTAGACTTATTACCGGGTTTGTACTAACATGAGCAACACGACGGGTGCCACATGTGGAGCAGGATCTGCTTTCCTTCCGGAGCACCTGAGATCACCCCCAGTTTTTGGTGGGGTTCGTGTTGCTCAGTCTTCAGTTTTCTATGTTGTGTTTTGTGTATTATTGTTTGTCTGTTGGTCTTTTTCTTTTTTAGTCATGGCATTGTCAGTTTATTTTTGACTTATGAGTTTGAATGCCCCTTTGGTATCTTTCGTCTCTCTTTTTTAACCTTTTATTTGTAAAATACCTTTTTTTTCTCAGTAAGCGTGTTGCATTAATTATTGGAAATAGACCTGGGAGTCATAAGCTTTTTCCTTTGTTGTAGACTTTTAAGATAATCTGAAGATATTAGTATATGCTGTACAGTTCCTGTTTCTTTTACATTTTTTTCGTCTTGTCAAGTTATTTTTATTTAACAATTCGATAATAATTTTAGAAGTAACACATATAGAAATCTACTGTTGAAGGTACCTATTGGTGAGTTTTAGAATTTGTTTAGAAAACGTGTGGTCATTCTTGCTAAATGATAAACCATCTTGTCATTACTTATATTCATTTATTAGAAATATCCACTGTGGACCTTACCCGAATAATCCAGTCGTTATATTCCGCTGATCTACGATTACTGCATTAAGAGAGATCAATTACGGGGAGGGACTGAATTATTCGGGTTACTATGGACCTTCTTTGTTGTTCAATTTAATACAATGATCTGTATGTATATAGTTCGTTGTGGGCGCCGCATATTGTTTAGTTTCCTGACCAGAGATGCCCAGGGTTTTCATCGTCGTTGTATGGTCGATACATACACTTAAAGTTATTTGTCTTAGTCGTTCAGATATTTAAATTGTCATTTGATTACCTTAGAAAACACATTTAATTAAAATCAAAATCAATGAAATTGCATAACATCAGTTACTGAATAATCAATCTGACAAAATCGTCATAAATGTATTATACAGTATTATGTATCAAATTAAGACTGCATTTTAGAATAAAAGCAATTACAGTTCAATACATAACGCATATATAAACTCTGTGACTCTTTGTGTGTGGCTTAAAAACTAATAGAAAAGTGCATGATCTATGAACGGAACAAAAAGCAAAAGAAGTCGTGTAGGTTAAAAGGTTTGTCAAAAGCAAATGGTCAATTATAAAGCTTTGAAAAATTAAAAACCGGTAACTATTAAATTTGAAGAAAAAAAATTGAAATTCGTTTTGAATAGATCAAACTTCTTTGTTACTTTATTCAGACGTTTCTACATAACGAATATATTGAACCTCATGCAGTTGTCATTATATATAATTAATTTCTAAGCAATGAAATAAAACGAAGTATTCAATCTAAGCTGATTTTGTCTAGAATCTATTTAATAATTTAGTAAAAAAGAAATAGAAAATACTAAGGTATCATATGTCGTAGAAGCACAGACAATATCATGTCATAAAGATAAAAGACAATTCAAACATCAGTCAAGAAAAACAACACATACAGGCTACATATTAAATTTCACGAGCTCTATCACACAAAACAAAGTAGTACAAAAGTGACCGTTATAAGGACACTGAAATGTCGAATTAGGATCTGCCTAATATCTTGATTTCTTGATTGACAACATATTTGTTACGTTTGGAGGACGTGTTTTTCAACAGACTGTCGGAATTCCAATGGGAACCAATTGTGCCCCTCTTCTTGCCGACTTGTTTCTTTATTATTATGAGGCTGACTTCATACAGGAACTTCTTAGGAAGAAAGATAAGAAGTTAGCAATATCCTTTAACTTTACGTTCCGCTATATAGATGATGTTCTCTCACTAAATAATACAAAATTTGGTGACTATGTTGAACGAATCTATCCCATCGAACTAGAGATAAAGGATACTAAAGATTCAGATAAGTCTGCCTCATATCTTGACTTACATTTAGAAATTGACAATGAGGGTCGGTTGAAAACAAAACTTTACGACTGTACAAAGAGATGATTTCAGCTTCCCAATTGTGAACTTTCCATTTCTATGTAGCAACATTCCAGCAGCGCCTGCATACGGAGTATATATCTCCCAATTGATACGTTATTCTCCCAACCGGGCTTGTATTTCCTATCATGATTTTCTTGATAGAGGATTGCTGCTCACAAGGAAGCTATTAAACCAAGAGTTCCAAATGGTGAAGTTGAAATCATCCCTTCGTAAATTTTACGGACGCCATCACGAGTTGGTTGACCGTTATATTATTATTCTGCTCGCAGATGATAATATGTTCCTTATGTCGCAACTACAACACCCTTCCCTTTTCACAAATGTGACCTACCGAATTAGATTATTTACCGGATTTGTAATAACATAAGCAACACGACGGGTGCCACATGTGGAGCAGGATCTGCTTACCCTTCCGGAGCACCTGAGATCACCCCCAGTTATTGGTGGGGTTCGTGTTGCTTAGTGTTTTGTTTTCTATATTGTGTCTTTTGTACTATTATTTGTCTGTTTGTCTTTTTATTTTTAGCCATGGCGTTGTCAGTTTATTTTCAATCTATGAGTTTGACTGTCCCTCTGGTATCTTTCGTCCCTCTTTTATATTAATTTAGAATTGCACTTTTAAAACCGTAGCATATTTCAACAGACTTGCATTTGTGATTGCGTTTCTTAATAGTAAAAAAAGTAAGAAGATACCAAGGGCGCAATCGTAACCAATTGTTAGAAGAAAGAGAAACACCATCATAACAAAAAAAAAAAAAAAAAAAAAACAAACAGACGAACAGACAGAAAACTAAAGATTTCTATGTAGAAATCAATTTTCTGCAAACGTATCTATACACTGTTAATCTGATTAATCTCCAAGAAATTTATGATTTGTACCAAATGATTTGAAAAGAAATCAGATACAACGAATGTTAAAACATAACACTCACGGAAAACTTAAATCACTTGTTTTTAGTTTGACCAAGGAATATAGGTCAGCTCGAACATTTTCAAGCCGGCATGGAAGGGTGATGAAACCTCTATAGTTTAATGAAAAGCAAAGTAGGACATTACTTCAGAAATGAGCACAGATTTTATGATACAACCAACACAACAGTATCATGTAGTGTTTGATTATCTGTTTCTTGCTTATTCTTGTACATATGTGGTATCTGTTGCAAAACCAAGTGAAATGGACTCGTGTTGAGTTTGTATGTCTGCATGATTTAACTTGAAACACTATTTTTTATCATTTAGTACATTCATTTGTCATCATTCATGTATATTTATTGTACTTTCAAAATGCCTACATGTTTAAATTAAACAAAACATATAGTTCTATTATGCATTAATCAGATGATCTATATAACAATACATGCCACTATACTTGTAAAAGCTCAACTAATACGTCACGGATACAATAACGATCTTCCTAATTACGCAATAAAAGTTTATTCAAGTGGGCACATTCGAAATAGTCATAATTTATTAGTCTAGAATGAATAATCTTTTCGTTTTAAAGTAATCACAATGCGATTTGCGTTTTGTTCTAAGCCAGCAGGTGATCGGTTCGTGGTCGCTGTAAGGGGTAGTTGCGCGGAAACTCGAAACAAGAAAGGTATCCACAATTACATCAAATACGCGACACAAATATCAAACGTTTCACTTTTTATTACTTTTTTTTAAGAAAAGAAAAGTCAACATTAATCAAGTAATTTAATTTATAACAACGTTTTGCTAATGTTGTTACATTAAAATTTATTGAACGACTGTTTTAATTTCGAAAATTGAACAAATACTAGAAGAGAGTATTAAAGAAAGAACAAAGAAATCTGTTATAAATTTCTCACTATTGAGGCATAACTTTAAGAGCTCAAAAAACTATTTCTCATTGAGAATAAATTGCTGAAAAAATGAAAATAAACTTTATTATGAAGTCTTTGGTATGTAAAAAGCAGTTAAAGAAGAGAAATATCGTGTTAAATAAGGTTTTTATCAACTCTTATTTGCACTTATTTAAACGTAAGTGCATTAAGCATTTATTATGGAAACAAGATAAACAATTGTCGCATTTGAAGGATCAATATTTCCCCACTTTAATCTAAAATAACAATGAAATATGACAGTATAAGTTGCTATATAATATTGATATTCAATTGAAGAATTAAATTAGAATTTGACCGATTTAAAAAGAGAATATAGACCATTTTGATGCCCATTAATACATTACAGCCTACGTGTTGTTAAAAAGTTAATGTCCTTGCTAAACGACATCTTCTCACTCTAAAATACTTTTTAACGATCATTGTAACAAAGAGACACATATTTCAATCTTTTTGAATAAATATATATATCTGTATTAAATAACTTAAAGGTTTATTAGCAAATATCAAGCATTGACTATCACTTATATGCTTTAGTAAATCTTACATTGAAGTTTTATTTTATTGACGAAATTTTTCCGAATATATATCAATGACCGCATCAAGGTTGAAGACAACAGTGGTTGTTGCTTTTGTATATTATTCCCGACCGTCTCAGTTTCACAACTTAATAAAATTTTAATAATTCAATTGTTTTTAAATGATTGTCGTTGAAGAATATTTTGGTCCAAAAGAATGTCATATTTGATGTGGTGATTATAAAGTGGTTGTGTGTCTTTTTTATCGCCGTTAACTTTTCATTTAGAGGTACATGTATTTCTTATAGAAGTTATTTTACTTTTGCTGAAAGTTGTGTCATTATTCGGCTTGATTCTTTTCATGATTTCATTTTTAAAAATATATATTTCACACATATCAATACGTATTTCTATTATAGAGGCAGTAGCTCTAAAAAATAGTCAATCCATATAATACTCTGACTATCTTAAAAACACATTTTATACAAGACGTTAAGCAACCGACAATCAATCAATCAATGAATTTTATATATGTAACATTTTGATAAAATTTCGCTTCATTCCAATGCATTCAGTAGGAAATTGTGTAATCGGACTGTAAACTCTCAATACAAAATTGTGACTAAAGCGAAACTATCAAATCATTTGATGAAAAATTATTCGGAAGATATATAGCTACAGGCAATATGACACACTTCTGTCAACTTTTGTTGTAGATTCTAGTGCCATTCTTCTACATAGATTTTAAACTGTAGAAAATTTAGTAGCAAAAATATCTTCAAAGAAAGGAAAGGCAAAAGCTACGTTTTTTCTACTGGAAACAATAAGTAAACGATGAATGACCAAAACAAAGGTTGTAACAATGAATTGATCGTATGTGGAAATTCTATTTTATTATGTCAACTTATAGATTTTGTTGAGATAAACATTTGTGACGGAGAGAATGAGAATAAAAAAAGTAGAAAATAGCAGGAAACCGGTGTATTCACACTTAACCCTGTATTTGCGACAAATGCATGCGATCCTTTCATCACCCTGGTGTATCAAATATACAACCCTTTCGTTTGAATTGAGGAAGTTATGCCAATTTTCTCTTCATATGATCGCAATTACTCTTTGAAAGATCTGTAGGTGGCCCACTGTCTGGGCAAATATATGCCCCTATCCAACATCCCATCATTTCCCTCACACGGTTCAAGATTACTGCCTTTATGCCAGTCCATCCTCTTTACGGAGAGCCAATTTATTTAGCATTTGATTCATTATTAATTTTTATGTCCCCGCCGTAAGGACAGGGGCATTTAGGTGTCACTCCACTAATTCACTCCCTGCAATTTAGAACGTATGTAAAAGTAGCCCTACTCTTACACAAAATAGTGCTTTTGATGTCATTGTTTACTTAAACTAACCAACAAATTTGCAGAAACGAAACTTTTGGGGAAAGAGAAATATATTTAGACCATTTTGAGCCAAAATTTACTTGTCTATGAGTTTGTATTTAAAATTGAGGATTTATGCGCTCCATAGTATTATAATTTAAGATTTCCAGAAAACCAGGGGTTATTTTCAGTAGTACTTGACTTCCGAAAGGCAGTTCTTTCTTAGAAGATTTTAAACATGGATTGAAAATTGGCATGTAGAAAGGTGATACATGTACAATTCAGGACATACCTGGTTTCAATGAAGTTAAACTTAAGGTGAAATTTTAAGAAAGCTGTGAAAATTGCAAAATTTGGTAGAATAGATAGGGATTTTGAATTGGTGGTCTGATACCTTAAGTGTTAAATTTGACCGTCCTTCTGTCCGTTGTTCCGTCGGTCCCATTTTTGTTTCCGCACTCTAACTTAAGTTTTCCTAATCAAAATTTTATGAAACTCGTACACAATGCTAAACAGCTAAACTCGCAGACAGAGTTCGAATTTGGGCAGTGAGTCATTTGCCGTTCTAGAGTTATGCCTTTTTATAACTTGGAACATAGGGATTTTTTTCGTTTCCGCACTATAACTTCAGTTTTCCTCATCAAAAGTTTATGAAACTCATACACAATGCCAAGAAGCAAAACTCGCAGACCGAGTTTAAATTTTGGCAGTACGTCAATAACCGTTCTAGAGTTATGCCCTTTATAACTTGGAAAGTTGTGAATTTATTCTATTTCCGCACTCTAACTTAAGAGTTTGACTGATTCAAATTTCATGAAACTCACAACACACAAACAGATTATGAATTTGGGCAGTGAGTCATTTACCGTTCTAGAGTTATGCCCCTTTTTAACTTGGAAAATAGCAAAGCTTGAGCGGGGACATTCGTGTCCTCAGACACATTCTTCTTTTATTTTTTCTAGTCTTGAATATGCATGAAATATTTTCCACTTGATGTTAACCAAATAACAATCAATCAATGTCCCAGATTATAATGTTAAGGATGCACAAAGTTCATGTACGAAATATAGCAGCGTATGTTGATCCAAAAAGTGGGATTTTATTATTCTTACCTATATCAAACTCTCATAAAAAAATAATTTAGCAGGTATTAAAGTACTACTTCATTCCTGAGAGTTCCAGAAAAATAGATATAGAATGTACATGTGAAACTGGTATTCAACTGAACTTCTGATCTAGAAGTCCATAAATTATGTCGAACTAACTTTAAAGTACATAAAATTGATAAAAGATTGGCATGTTAGTTAATCGAAATTCGACAAACGACAAAATAGGAGATAAAGATTATAACAACTACTTTACATATCTGTGAACAGTGTCTGTCACCTATATCTATTAAATATACTTAATGATAATAGATATAATATTTATACTGACAGTCGTATCATACACTGTCTTTGATCAAAATTTTACACCAAGGGTGGTTAGTCTGACTTGATAGAGTTTATTGTAGCTTAAGTAGCCAATTTATGATATACAGAGATAGTCTTGTAACCTTTTTGAGATACGTTAAACAGATTTAAGTCCAATATTGCCATTTTATGTCATAACATTTTTCCTTCCGTCGGGATATCTAGAAAGTATTTGTGTATTTAGTACAAAAACACACTTCTAAAAATGAGAACACGTTTTCAAAAACAAAACAAAATACTTAAATAATTGTCACAAGGTGTTATTGGAGTGATGTTCTGTTATTCTTTTGTCAAATTAAAAACTTGCGCTATCAAAATCATTTTTGTCAGTTCTATTTAAGAGTGATTTTTCTTGACTTTAATGTCGTTCCTTAGACATAATTGTACTACTTAAGTATGCGAAATATATATTTCAATTACTCAAAAAAAAAGTTTTTAGTTTAACGAAATCGTATGCTCTAAATAAATTTCGTTTTATTTTTAATTATTATTTTATTTACCCCAAAATTTACTATATGTACTGCATTATTCACCCTAAAGTATGCAATCTGTTCCCCCTTGCTTTGATCCTTGCACCCGAAGAAAGTTCATATTTTTCATCCTGAGGTTCTAAAATGCAATGTGTACTCACCCACGGGTTTTTATTTTAAAGAAACTTAATAAGGAATCAATATATTTACTATAACTATCTGTAATAATCGAACAACTGGTTGAAAGTAGCTTTTACTTGACATTGTACCTTGAATGAACATCGCACAAAATGACGCAATATTTGTCTGTACGAAATGGCGATACACCATAAATTATTATCCATACGACATTTAAATCAAAAGTTAAAAACAGTCGGGTTATATTTCATTACAATATCTTTTGTCATTTTTCTGTATTCTTTATATTTTCCCATTATTCTCTATTCTTTATATTTTTCCATTATTCTCTATTCTTTATATTTTTCCATAATTCTCTATTCTTTATATTTTAACACCCCATAATTCTCTATTCTTTATATTTTAACACACCATAATTCTCTATTCTTCATATTTTTTGCCATTTATTTTGCACATTTTGCCCATTTTTCTCTATTCCGTAAACTCAATCCAGACCCTCGTCAATTGTAAACATCTTTTCATATTTCATGTCTGCAAAATTTGTTAATTTAAGTTTAAAAAATGAGAACGGGTGCTTTTAAATATAACCAAAAGAGAAGATTACCGGAATGTACATGTTAGCCACAAATCAATCTTAAGTGTTTGGTATTGCAGTATAAATGTTGTCTTAACCACCTGAAACAAAATAGGTTCTACACACGCCGTCTGACGTTCCAGGAAGAAATTTAAAATTCAGCCAGACAGATTCGAGTTTGATTTTCACGACAATCTTTCTAATTCAGTAATAAATGTCCAAACTACACTAGGTTTAGAGGTTAACACTAAATAGGTACCCCTTAATGTATGAATCGGTTAACTTGGGTTGTCGATTGTTATCTCATTGATGTTAACAGATATCAATAAAGAATGCAGTTTTTGCTATGTGCACTTGTTGTCATACTTTATCACATGAACTCTTAAACATCTTAAGTTTTGTGAATTGTTTGATCGTGTTGAAATATAATAGCTTTTCTATTTATCTTTAGTTGCAATGCATTTTCCTCACTTTATTTACATTTTTCAGTAATAAATGAATTTTTCAATAACTGTGCAAATGTTTCCGTATGGTTTTATACTATAATTTCGTCTTGAAAGTCGATTTTTAAAGTGGCACGATTCTTCGTGTACATGTACCTTTACTTAATTACGCAACACTCAAGATGCAGTTATAAATAATAAATAAATTTAAATAAAATTCTTTATTTAACTAAAGTAACTCATTTAACAATGACATGTTAATCTAAGTTAATCTAATTAAGTGAGGGTAATCATTTATTCATATATTTATTTTGTAAATGAAATAATAATGGACAAAAACTAATGGTAAGATTATTGCAAAGTAGATCTAAGAATTAAGAAAACAAAGATGTATGTCTTATGGGTATCATTTACAATATTTTATTTGCTTAAGAACGTTGTGATATATATTAACCAATCAAATAATTTAGTTATACGAGTTCCTCTAGATTTACCAATTGAAACGTATATTTTGTAACATTAGCAACTGTCTAAGGACGTATTTTATGGGTTAAACAAACGACGCAGCCAATCTTACTAGGATATACCTGCTCATTTTTCGATACCTCCAGCGGGCTGGTAATGTATATGGGATTAATATTCCTTGACAGTAAATTGCATCATCACTATTTATTCACACTTATTGCTTCACATGTATATGTATCCAAAGTACTAAGAAGCGTATAAATTAACAAAACACATGTCAAGTTCACCTAAATTAATTTTCGTATCTTACCTTTTTATTAAAGACAATTTTGACAGTTATATTATACTATTTGCTTATTCTGCTACCTATTATATACTTTGAATATGATAACGTTACAACTAATAAAACATAATGAATTTTATTTCATGTATTAAAGATAACTATATAAGTATGCGAAATACATTCAAACAAGAACGTGCCATTGTGACTTGGATGGAGAGTTGTATCATTGGCACTCATACCACATCTTCTTACTTATATCATAATACTGAATTAAATCAGTAGAGGAAATGAATAATGTCATATATGTATCTTGCCAGAGACTAATTTACTTTTTTCCACATTTTAAGCACTTGTTAAATAGGCGATAAGTAGATATAACTTTTTCCATATCGGCATTGGTATCATCGCTTTCCCCTTTTTAAATTTACCTTGGAGTTCTGTATTTTTTAAATACTTTTTCCCTCTATCAGACTCGGTTTGAGCGGTTTTTAATAAGACTCTTTTGTAATTTCTTCCATTTTATTTTATAAAAGCAGTGTTTTTTGGTGTACTATACTGTTGGTTAGCTGTCTCTGTAGTTTTTTTTCTCCGGAAGTTTTCTAATTTTTTCTGTTATATTAGTAAATTGAAATGAAAAGGATAACACTAGAATATTTTACCTGGACTTTGATCTTCAAGTGCGTGAAGCTTTTAAGGATTTACAGTCAAAGTTTAAAATCAATGAAACATTTGTATGATAATGAAAGAAAAGGTTTTAAAAAGTTAATTATATTATTCTTCATGTACAACTGAATCGTTAGTGCATGCATAGTATCCAACTTGTATTTATTTCTTTTGTGAACATTAAAATATTAGTGTAAATCGTGCAAAACAAACTAAATTTGAAAAAAACAACATATTCTTAAAGGTTATCAATTTATCACAATAAAATATCCCCAAATATTGCTTCTATCGGTTCTAACGTTGATTTTGTTTTTGAAAAAAAAAAAAAAAAAAATCGTAACTAAATATATATACAAATGTATTGCTATATATGTACAGTATATAAGATCTCATGATCCTACATCCTATATCCAACATCCTGCCAATACTATTTACTTATAATTTGGCATTGCACAAGGTCATGCGTTTCTCAGACTATCTTTACACTAAATCCATTGGATGTATACAGATTAGACTAAAAATCTGGAAGAACATGATTTATTTATAAGTTGTAATTGGCTTAGAACTAGCTTCCAGTAACTGTGAGTACTCTTATATCGGTGCTTTGTGTCTGTTGTTTTTATGTTCGTTGTAATAGAAAAACAAAGGATATGAGGTAACCATCCATGACACAAAATACGAACACGTACAGCAAAAAAGACACTAAAAGCAATTGAACAGCGCTTTTATTGCTGTTCTTCATTTCAAAGTCACAGTGAGGCCCGCAACATGGAGCAAAAAAAAAAAAAAAAAAAAAAAAAAACTCAGAGAATTGTTTGCAAAATGATTCGGATAGACTTTATAAGATGTATCGCCACCAAATCGGGACCGGTAAAAAAAGAACATACTGGAAAGTAGTAAATATCTAAAACAAAATAGTTCCTACGCATAGGTGTACATTAGGTGTACATATAAAACTATTTTTTAAATTTGTTCCAATATTATGCTGTTACACCACTGTCACAAGTTAGGGGTGGGTTCAGCACTTACGAAAATGATTAACCCTACCACATCCGTAATATGTCTATCCAAAGTCAGGAGCCTGTAGTTTTGTTTGTCGTTTTTGTCATATTTTTTTTCTTAAATTGTTTTGTTCTAAATAAGGCCGTTAGTTTTTTCTCGTTTGAATCGTTCCACGTTTTTCATGTCGAGGTCTTTAAAAGCCAAATATACGATATGATTTTGAATATCGTACGGTTGCTTATAATTGCTGAAATCCACTTCATTTGAAATCGGGTAAATACTTGGTTCATTGGTAATCATACCATATCTCCTTGATTTTATAAATATGATCATAGGTCTCTACAATTACCCTTGAAAAAGAGATGTCAGTCGGAACTGCAACTAAATATGGTCTTAGTTTTTTACACCATGTATTGATAGAAAACGATCGATAATATAGTTTTGCATAGTTAACCAGTGAATTCATGAATAATACTTCATCGGGTTATAGAACGAATCATTATACACCGATAGAGATCTAGACGTAAAAGGAAGAAAAAGCAGCATAATCAGAGGACATGTCTTATTAGTGTTATTAATTTGCCTCTATATTGTTATTTCACTCTAAGATTGTATTTGGACTTTACATTAACTAATAAGAGGATCATCAACACTATTTGGAAGTACATTGTACAACAGAAAACTCCAGCCACCCGTAGGGGAAAGAGACGTACATTGTACAACAGAAAACTCCAGCCACCCGTAGGGGAAAGAGAAGTACATTGTACAACAGAAAACTCCAGCCACCCGTAGGGGAAAGAGAAGTACATTGTACAACAGAAAACTCCAGCCACCCGTAGGGGAAAGAGAAGTACATTGTACAACAGAAAACTCCAGCCACCCGTAGGGAAAGAGACGTACATTGTACAACAGAAAACTCCAGCCACCCGTAGGGGAAAGAGAAGTACATTGTACAACAGAAACTCCAGCCACCCGTAGGAAAGAGAAGTACATTGTACAACAGAAAACTCCAGCCACCCGTAGGGGAAAGAGAAGTACATTGTACAACAGAAAACTCCAGCCACCCGTAGGGGAAAGAGAAGTACATTGTACAACAGAAAACTCCAGCCACCCGTAGGGGAAAGAGAAGTACATTGTACAACAGAAAACTCCAGCCACCCGTGGGGAAAGAGACGTACATTGTACAACAGAAACTCCAGCCACCCGTGGAAAGAGACGTACATTGTACAACAGAAAACTCCAGCCACCCGTGGGGAGAAGTACATTGTACAACAGAAAACTCCAGCCACCCGTGGGGAAAGAGAACATTGTACAACAGAAAACTCCAGCCACCCGTAGGGGAAAGAGACGTACATTGTACAACAGAAAACTCCAGCCACCCGTAGGGGAAAGAGAAGTACATTGTACAACAGAAAACTCCAGCCACCCGTGGGAAAGAGAAGTACATTGTACAACAGAAAACTCCAGCCACCCGTAGGGGAAAGAGACGTACATTGTACAACAGAAAACTCCAGCCACCTGTAGGGAAAGAGAAGTACATTGTACAACAGAAAACTCCAGCCACCCGTAGGGGAAAGAGAAGTACATTGTACAACAGAAAACTCCAGCCACCCGTGGGAAAGAGAAGTACATTGTACAACAGAAAACTCCAGCCACCCGTAGGGGAAAGAGAAGTACATTGTACAACAGAAAACTCCAGCCACCCGTAGGGAAAGAGAAGTACATTGTACAACAGAAAACTCCAGCCACCCGTAGGGGAAAGAGAAGTACATTGTACAACAGAAAACTCCAGCCACCGTAGGGAAAGAGACGTACATTGTACAACAGAAAACTCCAGCCACCGTAGAGGAAAGAGAAGTACATTGTACAACAGAAAACTCCAGCCACCCGTAGGGGAAAGAGACGTACATTGTACAACAGAAAACTCCAGCCACCCGTAGGGGAAGAGAAGTACATTGTACAACAGAAAACTCCAGCCACCCGTAGGGAAAGAGACGTACATTGTACAACAGAAAACTCCAGCCACCCGTAGGGGAAAGAGACGTACATTGTACAACAGAAAACTCCAGCCACCCGTAGGGGAAAGAGACGTACATTGTACAACAGAAAACTCCAGCCACCCGTAGGGGAAAGAGAAGTACATTGTACAACAGAAAACTCCAGCCACCCGTAGGGGAAAGAGAAGTACATTGTACAACAGAAAACTCCAGCCACCCGTAGGGGAAAGAGACGTACATTGTACAACAGAAAACTCCAGCCACCCGTAGGGGAAAGAGACGTACATTGTACAACAGAAAACTCCAGCCACCCGTAGGGGAAAGAGAAGTACATTGTACAACAGAAAACTCCAGCCACCCGTAGGGGAAAGAGACGTACATTGTACAACAGAAAACTCCAGCCACCCGTAGGAAAGAGAAGTACATTGTACAACAGAAAACTCCAGCCACCCGTGGGAAAGAGAAGTACATTGTACAACAGAAAACTCCAGCCACCCTTAGGGAAAGAGAAGTACATTGTACAACAGAAAACTCCAGCCACCCGTAGGGGAAAGAGAAGTACATTGTACAACAGAAAACTCCAGCCACCCGTAGGGGAAAGAGAAGTACATTGTACAACAGAAAACTCCAGCCACCCGTAGGGGAAAGAGACGTACAAATAAAATCAACATAGAACAACACATTCTCCAGAAAGCCTGACTTGGTATAAGCATGAATTACGGCGGGTTTAAACCAGTTTTACGGGAGCCCAAACTCCCCCCTTTGCCTATCTTGACCGCATGTACTGAAAGTAAACCACACAATATAAATAACTGTAAAGCGCCGCTACCAACAAGATAACCACTACCTTGAACAAAGAAATAAAGTACCACATATTACTTGGAAAGAAGGGTTAAAATATGCTAGCAACAGGAAGCTTGCTAAATTAGCTACAGCTGTTGTTTGGATTCTAACAAAAAATTCAAAAACAGTATTTCTAACAGGTTTCCTGAAGTCTCATTATAATATTTGATTGGAATCCGAAATATTTGTGATAAACCAGTTAACATCCCTTTTATATCGTCAGACCATCGGAAGAAATAGAGCCATTTGTTCTTTCCTGTAGCCCTTGTTGTCGCAAAATTACTCTCATTAAAGTCAGCTCCATTAAAACATATTCAGACAAACCGTACAATTTGTTTTAATGTGATTTATCATCGTGCTTTTTCTTTCACGAGCAACACGACGGGTGCCATATATGGAGCAGAAACTTTCTTACCCTTTCGAAGCATTTGAGTTAACCCCAGGGTTTTCATGGGGTAGGTGATGTTCAATCCTTGGCTTCTGTGTAATATTAATTTTGTTTGTTGTTTGTTATTTCGTCGTTTTTATTTATGGCCATATTGTTGCCTGCATTTATTGACGTTATAATTTTCGATTGCCCACTTGGTATCTTTTCTTTCTTTTGGTGAAATGTATACGCCATAGGAAGCAACAAAAGAAACATCGCCATCTAAAAGGGTAAGTTGGAAAATGAAATCACCTCTTTTGTCGTATTTTATTTTTTTCCATTAAAACCAATAAAAACTTACTTCTAAAATTGGACAATTTGTTTTACTTTGCAAAAGCAAAATATTATTGATGATGTACTATATTAATAGTAAGTTCTTGCCAAAACATTACTTGGTGTTTTAAAGCTGGACGTCTTGTTCCAGTGAACTAATTTCCTCCTAAAGTACATGAATACAGCCAATCTATAAACAACACTCTATAGTTTCAATATACTGTTTGAGTGCTCGTTTGTGGACAGACTTACAATTCAATAAGGTTGAAAGGATACGCTACGAAATGCGGTTCATCATGATTTAGTACTGTGTTCAATCCAAAATCACGAGGTTAATTGAAATATGTAGAAAACTTGAATGTTTTATACAGTTTGCGAATGCAGAGATAATATAAATATCTTTAAGAAATGCAATTGACCAAAAAAATATATATATACCATCGTTATCCTTAATGAACTCTTTCTCATTCAAAATGATAAAATACTCTTCTTGTTGTGTTTTAGGAGATATGTGGGAAACGCCAACGAACCGGTAACTCAACATCACTTAGAGCCAAACGATATATACATGTATAAAGAGGTCACTATGAATCCATTAACGGTTTGCTTTCAAAATTTAAAATCGATCAAATATTTTCGTGATAAAAGAAAAAGCAAAAAAAAAAAAAAAACATAATTGTGTTATATAACTGTATATTTAATTTATACTTATCATCATTGTTTTTCTTTCTTTTAAGATTATGTCATTTGGAAATATTGACAACGCAATTTGCTGATGACACGCGCAAAACAAACTGAATATGATCATACTTGTCTTTGTGCCTACAATTACTCATAGAAAAATTCTGTCTGGACTGCAACTAGATTATGCACTTTGTCTATCCTTTTACTTTCAAATACTGCAATTACATCATACATAAACAGAACGCGATCGATCATTTATTTCCGCTTAGTTAACAGTAATTGAATAATACGTCATCGGGTGTTGATTATAATCTTCAGATGACCATAGAGATGTAGAGGAAAGGGGAAAAAAAAAATCGAAACCAGAAAAGTACATATCTTTCAATCCATTTGTTTTTTATAATATGCCTTTATTTAGGTATTTCGCCTATAAAAGTGTTGTTATATAATATATAAACTGATAACAGGCATGACCAAAAATATTGGGGGTAGTGCAACAGGCCACACATACAACCAAAACACGACTCCTCAAGAAAAACAGACGAACAAACAAAGACAAGCAACAACGAACAGAGCAAGATCAGAATTGACTGAAATCACAAGATCCAAATAGACTGACAGAACAAGATCTAAAAAGACTGACAATACAAGATCCAAATAGACTAACAACACAAGACCCAAATAGACTGACAGTGAAAGATCTAAAAATACTGACAGCGTAAGACCTAAATAGACTGAAACGCAAGATCTAAATAGACTGACAGCACAAGATCCAAACAGAATGACAACACAAGATTCAAATAGAATGACAGCCCAAGATCCAAACAGACTGACAGCAGAAGATCCAAAAAAACTGACGGCTGAAGATCCAAATAGACCGACAGTGCAAGATCTAAATAGACTGACAGCACAAGACCCAAATAGACTGAGAGTGCAAGATCTAAAAAGACTGAAAGCACAAGATCCAAATAGACTGACAGCACAAGACCCAAATAGACTGACAGCACAAAATCAACACAAGCTCCAAATAGAATGACAGAAAAAGATCCAAATAGACTGACAGCGCAAGATCTAAAAAACCTGACAGCAGAAGATCCAAAAAGACTGACAGCGCAAGATTCAAATAGAATGACAGCCCAAGATCCAAACAGACTAACAGCAGAAGATCCAAAAAAACTGACGGCTGAAGATCCAAATAGACTGACAGTGCAAGATCTAAATAGACTGACAGCACAAGACCCAAATAGACTGAGAGCGCAAGATCTAAAAAGACTGAAAGCACAAGATCCAAATAGACTGACAGCGTAAGATCCAAATAGACTGACAGTGCAAGATCCAAATAGATTGACAAAACAAGATCCAAATAGACTGACAGGACAAGATCCAAAAAGACTGACAGCACAGAATCTAGATAGACTGACAGCGTAAGATCCAAATAGACCATTTAGAAACTGCAGCTTATCACAGGATGGCCACTTATCTGAACAAAAAACATAAAAGATGGCACATAAACTTGAAATTAAGATCCAAAGCAGTAGTTGTTTGGAAACTATTCAGAAGTCTGTGATATAAATGAACATCTGTGTTAAGCTCATTAAAAGCCAGCTTCACCAAAACCTATTCTACCATACCAGTTGTAAAATGTTGACGCCATAGAATACGACAAAAGTACCATAGCCATCTTACAAATAAACTTTGTTTATGGCAAGGTTGAAAGTTTCTTTCTTGTCATATGCTTTTCCATGTCAGTACCAATATCGTTATATCTCAAAATGAACAGTTTAAAAATTTGTTGTGCAGTAAAAAAAAAAAAAAAAAAAAAACAGAACAATATTGAAGATGACTTGTATAGTTGTAACTTCTTGTCAAAAGTTTACTGTCTGAATATAATGTATAGAATGTCTTGTTCAGATGAACTGTTTTCCTCTTAACGTAAATGAATACAATTATAGTTTAAGCAGCACTCTCTATTCACCATTAATGTAACATTAATGACAAGTTATAAAATAACGTTTTCCAGCCTCTTTTCAACATCAGTGTTAGTATACATTAGTAACACTTTAATATATTTATTGGATGCTCTTTTGTGGACAGGTTAACAATTTTAAAGGGTGGATAGGATAATTATACTGTGATGAATGTATGTGTCATTTTTTAGCACTGTGTTGAATCCGACATCGCGAAATCACGAATCCATGAACCAAGACCCATAGTAACATACATATTTATCAATTATGGACTTTTGACGAGGTCAGTTCTGTATTTTCGGTACATTTCACATATGTCTTATTAGTCAGTATAGTCGAGTTAATTTCCATTTTCCATGGATAAAGTATTGTGTTAGTCATATTAATTATGACGTCGTCACAGCATTAATTTTAAATAGCCTTTCAAGACCGTCATAATCATGATAATTATTTGGATTAGTATTGTGAAAATAATTGTGAATTTTTGGATCTCGTTATATATAATTGTATGAATTTTAAGATTATATAATACGTCACTGTTTGTGGTGTCCTGTGCTGTCGTTAATGGGAGATGTCCGTTGTTATTCTGCGGTTTACATGTTGTAATGTACTATTTTATTATTTGTTTATGCATTTCTCTGTGCTGAGTGTTCTTGCGTTTGTTTGTACTATATTCCTGTCACGTAGTCTTGCCATTGTAGCGATATTTTTTTAACATTGCCATATGAGCGGGAGGTTTGGCTAGCCATAACACCAGGTTCAACCCTACATTTTTTATTTAAAGTGTCCTGTACCAAGTCAGGAATATGGCAGTTGTTATCTAATAGTCCGTTTCTATGTATGCTGGCGTTTGTTTTTGTTGCAGCTCAGTGTTTCCGTTGTTCCGTTGTTTTCCTCTTATAGTTGATGTCTTTTCCTCGATTTAAGTTTGTAACCCGGATTTGTTTTCTCTTAATCGATTTATGACTTTTGAACAGCGATATACTACTGTTGCCTTTATTCAATACGTTATATATGGACTAGTTCAGATTACATTGACCGAGGACGAAGTCCGAGGTTCAATATAATCTAACAGGTCCATATAGAACGTATTAACTAAGTGAAAATTCTTAATTTATATATTACATATGTCCAGTAAATAGTGTATTATCGGAATGGACCACAATGTTCTTTCTGTGTATTTTGCAAGATTTTGGATTGTCTCAGAAAAAAAAATCACATCTCTATACCTGAAAGTTAGGTTAAGGTACATAGATATATTTTTTCTGAGACAAGTTCCTGTGTAGATGATGAATAAATGACAGGGAATTCAACCTCATCGTACAGATTATTATATTGTAGTGATATAATCATTTGTTATCAGTATACTCTGGTTTGTTGTTATATATTATATCAATATTTGTATACCAGTTATATATATATAGCAGATCATCTTAATAACTCTACAGGCAAATTTTCATCCATTTATATATCATTCTATTCTACTATTCTAATGATAGTGCAGTGCAAGTGCAGGGTGGACACTCTTTTGTAATAATCCGTTTTTCTAATAGACTGGATTTGAGTAGGCATTCATATTTTCCCGCTTTTGTTGCAAAACGTTCTCGAGATATTCTTCCGCATGCTTTAACACAAATGTTTGGTATCCATGATTTGTTATTGATATATATATTTCTCACGACAAAACATTTTCATACATTTATCTATGTTCTTAAAAATTATTTTCATGAATATTTATTGATGAAATTAATATATAACAAGCGATAAGGAATGTTATTTTGCACTCGATAATATCCGCGTAATTATACGAAATAGTTCGGTTATCAGTCAAACGGCAAGAAAATTTCTGCGGCAACATAACACCGGTATGACCTCTCAAGGTCACATCCGTGTAAAAAGTAGAATGCTACACCATATGTAATATTATGAGTTAATGTCTTAACGACAAGTTCACGTTGATCTCAGTTTAAGAAACGCATATATTTATTTACATATTTCGTTATCTTCTACAATTGTTTGACTTTTAATAGACATTTGAGGAAACTAGGTCTATACCTAGGATTACACATAGATCTACGTTTACAGTTGACGAAAAACAAGGGGTCCTCTCAAAATAAAAAAAAAAAAAAAATAAACCCAATTGAGATACTTAGTAAAATGAAATGATATTTATTTTATCATGTAAATAAGTCTTTTCGACGAAACATAAATGTTTTAATTCTCCGAATGCGTGTTCAACCTCTACTTTATAGTGTGTAACATGTTATTTAATTTTCTACACTTCCTCTGCATATTCTGGGGTTTGTCTCATGTGGTTGTCATTTGTTGATGTAGTTCATAAGTGTTTTCCGTTTTTTTTTATATAGATTAGACCGTTGGTTTTCCTGTTTGAATGGTTTTACACTAGTCATTTTTGGGGCCCTTTATAGCTTGCTGTTTGGTGTGAGCCAAGGCTCCGTGTTGAAGGCCGTACTTTGACCTATAATGGTTTACTTTTACAAATTGTGACTTGGATGGAGAGTTTGTCTCATTGGCACTCATACCACATTTTCTTATATCTATCATGTAAGGTGTCAATACTGGATATCTGTTCGGATATATTTTGTCGCCTAGCAAAAACAACTCAGTCGGGAAAGATAATTCTTGTACTATATTTCATCATATATTGCTTATGCCAAAGAAATCCGCACTCAACATAACATATCCTGTCTTCGTTCAATATTACAACTTGAGTGTGAATGCAGTGACAATGTCTGTGTCCTGAGAAATGCTATTCTTGTTGTTCCGTTATCGTCCACAAACTTTCTGTCGATAGCACTTCTGCAAACGGAATTTGTTTTCACCCACCTTGTAAGTTCTGCTAATAATCCAAAGAAGGCCAATAGATAAGACAGTTATATGTTTCTTAAAATAGGTATACATGTATGTGTTTCATCTTTTGGTAGTCGAAACACTATGGTCAATTATTTCAGAAATCATATGATAAGATGATTGTAACCATAACATAAAAGAAGAATTATGTTTCCCGGGGAAAGCTTATGATCCCTACCGGTTCTCTGTCTGAAGAGACCATTAACATCAGCTACAATTTAAAGTAACATTTCAGGAGTTTCACCGGTAAAAGGAAAATTGTTTGCTTGCAAATTAAGTGAACACATTTCTCCCATTCTAAACGTATACATCAATGCCTATAATATTTCCCTGACTGTATAAAGATTGGTTTGTCGGTGGTCAAGCTAGGACTACCAGGGTTATAATCAGATGACGAATGAAATGTGTACCTTACATCTGGTGGAGTCTGCATCACGGCAGTTAATGCTGCCATGGTTAATCCGTGTTCCTCATCCATAACGGGGAAAAATAAAATAAATGCACGAAATACACTTATCATTTATTAATTTTTCCTTATTAATAGTTCCACTCGCTTTACAAAAGCGGGCGGTATATAGGACTTGGGAGTCGTACATCTTTTATACGATTACACTTTTGTATCCGCAAATCACTAACCGACTTAAATAGTGTGTATTTCTTTTTTTAAATAACGTTTAGATCTTGCCAAATAATATAAACGTTTTTTTTTAAGATGCAGATCCATTTAATATTCGTGTGCATTCAAATAAAGAATGCAAAGAACATTTAAGTCAAGAATGATGTAAATTAATATAGTTTTATTTGATGACATATATTAACTTCTTTATTTCTTAAGACTTGCATTAAATCTAAAATTGAGTTCACATTCATCCGTGTACTTTAAAAGACAACCTGAGTGCTTTAAGAATATTTAAATGAAGTTCTTGGAGGTCTATACTTTGTGCTTGATTTTCATATGATGAAGACATAATCTTTCAATCAGTTTAATTGAGGTCTGGAGCTGGCATGTCAGTAACTGCTAGTAGTCCGTTGTTAATTTATGTATCATTGTCATTTTGCTTAGTTTCTTTTGTTATCTATTCTGACATCGGACTCGGACTTCTTTTAAACTGAGTTTTACTGTGCGTATTGCTGTGTGTTTGTTTATTCTACATTGGCTAGAGGTATAGGGAGAGGGTTCAGATCTCACAAAATATGTTTAACCCCGTCACATTTTGGACCCTGTCCCAAGTCAGGAGCCTCTGGCCTTTGTTAGTCTTGTGTGTTTTTAAATTTTAGTTCATTTATATGTTTTGGAGTTTAGTGTGACGTCCATTTTCATTGAACTAGTACACATTTTTGTTTTGGGGCCGAATGAAGCCCGCCTCCGGGTGCAGGATTTTTCCCGCTGTGTTGAAGACCCATTTGTGGATCATGACGAATCATGGTATATGTTTTCGAATTATAACGGTAAAGTTTAAATAAATGAGACCTCTGACAAATAAAGATAATTTGACAAACCACAATATGAATTGAATCGAGTTGTCGCTAATGATAGTCGAAAATTAACATTTGGTGCCTGACGGTAAAAGGCATTTCAACCATCTTGAAAGATTTCTAAGATGGTCCGAGAACACAGTTATTTCGTAGTGCATTTCTTTTAGACAATAAATGAAAATTAAAAAAATCCCACCTGCGCTTTCTCAATAATATTTTTACAGTGTGTTGTACCACTTTTGGGACAAATTATATCAAAATTATAGAAAACTTCATCAGCTCATTTTCAAAATATCGACATTTTTATGTTAAGGGGGTTAGGAAATATTTTGACAGCTTCCGAAATGCTAATTTTTGACCTTTTTCAGCTGGATCAAATCACTACTTTACTTTAAAATTCATGACCCAAATTTTTTTACAGTGTAATTTCATCCCCTACTTGCTATTTGAGGCATAAAACATGAAGAAATAAATTTGGAAGGGGTATAAAAAAAATCTGCAAGTAACACACTGTCTACACTGGGACTATAGTAGTGGACAGCGAAAATCAAAGGACGATAACTGTGTTCCCGGACCTAATAGGATAGAAATACTTAACCAATCTTAATAAAACTTGGTATGACCAACGCTTAATAAATTATAAGACTGCTGACGAAGTTTCATGGCAATAGGATATATATATATTATAGACAATATGATAAATTCTATATTCAACTTTGCGTGTTAAATTTTGACGTTAAAATTGAAAAATTTCAACTATCATCATTTGGGGCTATAAAAATCAAAATTTTGCAAAAAAATTCATTTTAAATGCCTTAATAGTTAAATATATCATGTATTTAAAGCAATAGAATAGTCATTTGATGTATCAGATTTATCACAATTACTCAAAAGTCAAATTTATATGAGCCTGTGCCTGAAAATGGAGGTTTTCCAATGAAGGGGGGCCTTACATGAAGATGTAATATTTTCCAGCAATTTTAAATTTGTGAAGTTTTTTGGTTATAAATAATTAAAATAATGTAGGGTCAATTTAAGCCGTAGCACATATTTACATTCAAAAATGCATACTGAAGCTATAAGAAATAAAAATTTGTTTCTTTTTTTTCATTTTTACACTCAGGTTTAATGATAAAAGAAATCCGAGTACAAAAGGACTCTTGCATTCAACTTTTTTTGCAGACAGTATGGTCTGATACAAAGATTTTTCACTTTGTAGTGAAAAACTTGCATGCGATTTTAGTCTCAACAGGCATATATTTGAACCACTTGCTATCCTACAGAAGAAAAGAAAGATAGTATGTGAAATGAAACAGGTACAAAAGACATTGTAAAGTGCTTTTTATACAAACTTAGTCAAATCTTTATTATGGACTTCAACTTTTATGTACCAAGCTCCTCATATTTAACTTGCTCCAAACAGCGTGTTAGACGAGGACCATTCATACAACACATTTTGCACATTTTGTCTGAGATAATCTACTTTTCTGTAGATTCAGAGTTCACAAATGAATTATAAAACTTGATTAAAGCCTAGAAACACAAATATTGACACATGAAAATATGTCAGATAGAAAGTAAAAATGCCACTTATGCATCAAAATTGAAAAAGCTTTGAAATGCTTATTTTGACTATATAATGCCAAAATGTGTCATTTTAACAGAATTTCTATCAAATAAAAGTTTAAATCCTTTAGTTTCATGCTACTTGACAAATTGACACCATTAAATCATTCAGGGAAGTTGCCAAATTACATATTCTATATTTACTGATTTCATCTCTTAGGTCCGAGAACACAGTTATTTCGTAGTGCATTTCTTTTAGACAATAAATGAAAATTAAAAAAATCCCACCTGCGCTTTCTCAATAATATTTTTACAGTGTGTTGTACCACTTTTGGGACAAATTATATCAAAATTATAGAAAACTTCATCAGCTAATTTTCAAAATATTGACATTTTTATGTTAAGGGGGTCAGGAAATCTTTTGACAGCTTCCGAAATGCTAATTTTTGACCTTTTTCAGCTGGACCAAATCACTACTTTATTTTAAAATTCATGACCCAAATTTTTTACAGTGTAATTTCATCCCCCTACTTGCTGTTTGAGGCATAAAACATGAAGAAATAAATTTGGAAGGGGTATAAAAAAAATCTGCAAGTAACACACTGTCTACACTGGGACTATAGTAGTGGACAACGAAAATCAAAGGACGATAACTGTGTTCCCGGACCTAAGATCACTTATTACAACACGGGCTAGTATATGTAAAGACGAATGCTTTATAATTTCATTGCATTGAAAGATATTTGTTGTTTTATTTTTGTAATTGATCTCGTTAGGCCGTCAATCAACAATTTATAGTAACAGAACTTATTGAAATGCATCAAACCAGGGACAGTCTGTACTAACAGTTAGTATAGACTGTCCCTGATCAAACTGACAAGTTGTCACAGCAAGCTAAGATGGTCAATTAGGGGAAACTGAGAAGAAATAAATCTTGACAAAAACAAACAAAAATCATATTAAACCATCATAGGAGTTAGTCTTTGTTTTGAACCGAAGGTTTATATTTACACTTTGAAACAACCCAAGATTTAAATGCTACCTGTAAGTGTAATTGTTATCCTAACAGTTTCCGCAAATGTCTAATAATAGAATTAGCAATAATGTAACCATCTTCGAAATACGCTTGTTCAATCATCGTTGTCCTGAAAGAACTCGTTCTCATTTAAAATGATAAAATACTTATTTAGTTAGAAGATATGGGGTAAGTGTCAATGAAATAGCAATCCAACATCGGTTATAGTCAAAAGATTATATCTAAAGAGGTCAATGTGCTGTCTTCAGCATTAGACGTGTATCTATACGATGTGTCAGTCTCTAATTCGTATTTAGCAATACAGTTTAGTAAACTATAGAAGGTCCCGACATACGTCGATTGTATTTTTGGATTGACTATATTAATTGCATGATAGAAATAGGACATTGTCGTCAAAATAAATAATTTTTAGTTCTTTTCATCTTTTAATCTTTTGATATTAGCGAGTACAGATATGTAATATAAGATATTGGATTTTACCAGGATGGTCAAAATGTTAGTATTCAAACTGGTTTTTATGAAACACCAAGTTTTTATACATTTCAGGTTCGTATTCTATAATTTTAAAACTGTCATACAGGTGGGAGCTAGCTATAAAACCAGGTTTCACCCACCATTTTCTTGGGAAAATGCCTGTACCAAGTCGGGAGATTGATAACGTTTGATTTTGTCAGTCTTTATGGTCTTCCCTCTTTTTGAATTTGCCTTGGAGTTAGGTATTTTTGTTATACTTTTTCATACTAGTATAGTTATAAGCTATATAGAAAAGGAGGAGTGGTATGATTGCCCATGAGACAACAATCAAAGAGCGCCCAAATGAAGTGGATATAAGCAACTATAGGTCGCCGTACGGCCTTCAGTGATGAGCAAAACCCGTACAGTAAAGTCAGCTATAAAAGGTTGATATGAAAAAATATTAAATAATTCAAATAAAAACCCTCGACCTGATTTATAACCAAAAACATAAATAAACGTAAAACAATTATGACGGACAATGACAAACGAAAACAAACCACTTAACCACATACTCCCGACTTGAAACTGGCACAAATAGAATATGGCGGGGTTAAACACATTTGCGAGCGCGCAACCCTAAACTAACTTGGGACAGCTATGTAACAGCACAAAATAGGAATAAAGATTAGTTGGAAATTGTTTGACTCGTCAGATCGGCACGAAGCACAAAAAAAAAAAAAAAAAAATGTCTAACATATATACAAAAAGACACAAAGTGTCGATCTAAGAGCAGATTTTTCTCAAATTAATGAAATATTTGTGCAATGGAGTTATAAGATTAGTCCTTAACATAACATACATATTATATAAGATATTAAACGACGAGGAGGTACAAATACAAGGATATAACTAGATAACGTATCATGTTATATCATAACTTTGGTTTTTTACAAGGATATATTTTCATATTTAATTCACTTACCTATTTGTGACAAAAGCAATGCAATTCCAACAAAATACATATTTTTCTTCTGTTATTTTGACAGATTATTGATCGTCTTTTATCATTTTAACTTTTTTGTTGTACATGTAACTTAATTTGATTAATTTTAATCAAAGCTACAATAGTCAAAACTTTAAAACTATCTCAGATAAGTCTTTGATTGGTTGATTGTATCGAACTGAACAACTATAGCTAGCAACGTAGAAATGATACAGAGTTTGTACAGTCCGGGGTATCCAGCCAGTTAATATCAATTTCTCTCTTTGTCTTTCATAAATTGTAAATAAATTACATCAATAAAACCATTTCAAGTCCATTTGAATATACGTAAGAAAATCAATACGTGTGTCCATCAAGAAAGAGGTAAAGTTTGACAATATATATTATGTACAGTTTATAAAGCATCTATATTTAAAGTATTGTAAAGTTAACTTTAAAAATATCGTAAGAATGTGTTAACTTATTCAAATGTATGAGAGGAAAATAAAAGTTAAAATGAGTTTATGATTGTATTATGGGCATTACTGTGACAAATGTAGTATAACTTCCCACCTTTGTTGCACTGGTGAATAGAGATTGACTAACGTCCATTCTTATAAAGTAACCCCGTTTATTTGTGACAGTATTGCAATAAATAATGTTTAAATGCAAACGTTTTGGGCATGTTAATCGCCTGCAGAGTAAAAAAAAAAAAAAAAAACATCAGCAGTAAAAGAAAATACGTTGGAGGGTTTTTAGATTTAAAAGAAAAATGTACTTTCAATAAAAAAAAAATAGCATTGTAATTTTAAAAGATCGGTTTTTCAAAAAAGGCATCAAAGAAAACACACTTAAAAGCCTTGATTTATATAAATGAAAGAAAGAAAAGAATAAAATACACAAAGTGCAGGAAACATTGCGAAATAATCTGTAGACAAAAAGACAAACAGGTCCACAAAACGCTACTAAGAAAGAATAAAGACTGAACAACACGAACTACACTATAAACTGAGGATGATTTCAGAGGTCTCAGTCGATAGTGTCACATTCGAGAAAAAAGAGACGAGAACTGCAACACAGATATTCCATAAGGGTCAACCAATTCATGATGGTGTCGTTAAAACTTTCGAAACGACGACTTTATTTTCTTTATTTGTCTTTAGTTCGTTTTCTTTTAAGGAAAACTGGAAGTAATTTCGTTGTAGGTTTAAATTGGATTGTCAAAAAAGATAATAATTGTATGTTTATCTTTAAGTGAAAACGGGGAGGGGGGATCAATGCTATTTAAATGACTGAAACTGTATTTCACTTCTGTACAACTTATCAATAAATTTTGCTGTCGGGGTATATGCACACACTTGTTTCATTACAAGTAAACAAAGATAACTGATATATTAATTATACTTTTTTATATACAATCATACAAGGTAATACTCTATAATTGCAAACTACATATGCTACTAGTGCAAAGCAGATCTACGTAACATTGTTAAATCAAATTACACATATTAGTCTATATGCCAATGCTGACAAAAGAACACGCACATTACAAGACCTACTTATGCACAAAAACCCTTAGAAGTCAACAATTACAAAACATGAACAGATAATTTATTTCCCTCACAAGCAGTAGATGAATGAATGAATGAATTTATTTGCAAAAATCATAAAGTTCACATGCTATGGCAAACATATATTTACAAATATGGTACAATGAAAAACAGCAGAGAACATTAAACATGATACAATGCTAATTAATAATATATCTTATTTTCCAAGCTACCTTCAGATAATTAAATAGTTTTATGTTCAGAGTTTTATTCTCAGAATTTGATATTTGATATAGTTTATAGATATTGTTGCCAAACACAGTATCAATTTTCCACTAATTTAAGCTCGTCGAGGATAATGTATGACACTAACTATACCATAAATAATGCCATGGACGTTTCGCCACAAAGCTTCTTTCGTCCTTATTTGATTAACAAGTGTTTATTCTGCAACCGTTTTGTGTTATACAAATTATTGATCTAGTTAAATATGTTTTGTTGTTGTCCTAAACAGTACCAATGTTCTGAAGGTAGATAAAAATATTTCACAAAGAATAGGGAAAGGGTCGAAATAAAGATATATTGAAAGTCATCTTTCTTTTAAAAACATGTCTATCTTGTATATGTCCGAAATTTTTACCGAATTACTTATTTCAGCAATGTTAATGTTGTGCGCTGAATAGTTTTAAATACCCACATTTTTACCTAACGTTTTTGTTTAAAGTTTTGCAGTCTAACGTGATATCAAATATCAGCGGACAGGGAGTAATAGCATGCCACATGCTAAGTAAGGGTAAGCCTGGCATGCAACATCCGTCGTATTGCGAAATGGTCAAACCCCTTAAAAGGTCAAATTCAGTAATGAGTCCAAATACAAATGACTTGTAGACGAAAGAACGCATATTTGACAAGTGCTAGACTGTTACTGGTGCAAAGTCAAAGGGTATATACTATAACTCTTTTAATAGAAAGAATTTAAATTGTTTCCTCTAATAGTGTTTTGCTACATAATATGACATTTAGCAGTTATTGTTGAATTATAAAGAGTACTGTTGTCAGGTATATATGTTTACTGAAGACCTCCCAGCAATTGTCTGTACGACGAAAAGAGATAAAAACTCTATAACTTAGATAAAATGATAGTTTTCATTGGAATGTGAGTGATATGCATTCACCCCGATCTGCTTTATATTTTAGTGTAAGTATATACTGTTTTGTATAACTTGACAGTACCGTAGTTTATAACCTTATCATGAATCAGCATTTGTATTCAAAATAATAATAAAATCGTTATCATTTAATAGTTTTACCAGAACTGTTTGAATGGATACTAAAGACATAAAGGGTAGCATTGAAAAAAATCTTGTTCAATCATGAAAAAGTTCGTACCTAATACACGATAAGTTAATTATTGACGTGTTGAAAGATTTGAATTATTCAGACAAATGTTGCCAGGAACAAAACGGGAATGGCTCCTTGTCAACAAATAATGACACCGAACAATCCATTGTAAATATCAGTACAGATATGCAAGTCTGATTTTTCATAGAAGAAATCAATTAAACATATAGATGATAGAATTGTGTTTTATTTAAAAGTAGCTTCCACAAAGCGTGAAAGTATAGGGAACATTAACATTATGCTTACACTACAAAACAGTTATGATGATGTAAAAAATAATATGGAATTGTAGATTGAACATGTAGACAAAGTTTTAAAGACGCAATTTTCAAATTGTTTAATTATGCTGTTTTTTAATCATACGATTCACACTGTCAATATTGAACTACACCATTTTTTCCTACTTAGACATTTTAATTTCGACATTACAGTTCTATTTGTGGTTAAACAGACATATCATAATTGTTATGATTCTCTTTTCGTATACTATGTTGTTACTTAATCACCCCTAAAAAATTCTTACAAAACGCTTTCCGATCAGTAAAGTATTTAGTCCAGAATTCATTAACTTTGAAAATAGATGTATATGCTTGCTTGTAAATGTATATGTCAAACTGTACTCATTTAACGGTGATAAATTTGAACCAATATTTAAAATAAATTCTGCCATGCTGTGTTTGTTTGATTTCTTCATAATTTCGAAAATATTCTTCTGTCATTCAGTGTACCATCTGTAATCTCAGCAGTAATAAGTATAATCTAGATCATTAGTAAATATAAATCTTATTTCACAATTGTTAACAGATAAAAAAAAAAGCATGATACATAAAATCAGATGTCTTATCTTCATTTAATTTTTTAAAGTCGTTTTTTCACCAGCCCTACTGTGTTGGCATGAATTATCATTGATATGGGTCATAATTGTAATGTTTACAAACATTTGAAATACTAAGGATTTTCTACACCAGGAATAGATTACATGTACCTTATCTGTATAACTCTTTGATCTTCAAGTTTGTCCACTGTTTGGCATTTTAACTATTTTGATTTTTGTAGACGAAACGCGCGTCTGGCGTGCGAAATTTTAATCCTCGTATCTATGATGAATTTGTTTTAATACGATGATAAGATGTTTGCCCTATAGTAAAATGACAAGCCAAAGAATCTTGATGCAATGTAATGTTTCCTTATACGATATTTTGTCACCGAATTTAAATGTATTTAAACTACTACCAACGAATATATCTTTTAATCATTTATATTTTGTTAAAATTGAATTGGTGGAGTTCATTTGGTATATCTATATATTTCGGATGATAACTTTGTGCAAATCGTTCAGTTACATGTTACTCAATAGAGTTATGCAGATGCTAGAACTAATTCAACTGTTTCAGGCGTTAACCTATTTCTACCGACCACCCAATTTTTTTTTAACTGCTTTTAAAACTGAAGGCATTGAAACCAAAATTACTCATGTAGGACTTTGCTAAATGCACTGAATAGTCGTTCGAAAATGCTCTTTTATCTGACCAATTTTTGCACCCTTGGTATTTTCCCCCTTCAAATGTATATTTTTTACACGACTTCGTTTGTTTTATCATGCAAGATTCATTTGTACTAACTTGTATAAAAACCAGTGTTGTTTAGAATACTCAAGTTTCATATGAGCATGGTTCTCGGGTAACTTTTTAATGACATTTAACAACCCCATAACAACAGAAATAGAATAAAATAATAATGGTAAATAATAACTTCCAGTTAATTGTTGTTGACCTTAATTTATCTCCCTCAATAATCAGAATTGAAAAGCAACACCACCACCAAAAAGAAAAAGAAAACAACAACAAAAAAACAAATAAAAACAACAAGAACAGCAAAAAAACATACAAACAAACGAAAATCGCAAAAGTACTCTATACTAAGATTTACGACAAAAGAGACAGTTTTTATCGTTTTCTATTGCTAATTTCCTTTTTTTTAAGACGGTGATGTTTCTTTGTCCTTCTTACGGCTTGCACATTTCTTACCTTGTTTGCTATGCCCGTGTCTGTGAAAAAACCCGGATATTTATTAGTTGGAGTTGGCTTTGAACTAGCTTGCATTTATGGCGAGTGTTCGTCGATCGGTACCTAGTGTTTGTTGTGTGTGCTAAGTGTGATCTGATAAATTAAGCCTTGTCTATCTGATTTTCATAGATTGTTCTTTAGTTGTGCTGTTTCATTTTTAGCCATGGCGTTGTCACTTTATTTTCGACTTATGAGTTTGAATGTCCCTTTGGTATCTTTCGCCTCTCTTTTACACAACTGTCGGATATTATGGAAGGGTTAACCACACAAAAACATATTTATACCTCCTTCTAAAAAAACCCTCATATTAATTATGTTCCTGTCCGAAGCCTGTGATTCAGTACTGGTGACAGTCGTTGGTTGCTGTGTGTCTAATTTGTTTTTCGTTTGTTTTTTTATGAATCATGCTGTTTGGGTTTTCTTTTGATTTGGTTTTGTCCGACATACCGGAGCCTTTTATAGCTTACTTTATTTTGCATACGGTATAGATTTTGTAATTGTTAGAAGTACTCTATAGTTGTTTACATCCTCGACCTGCTGTCTCTGATGGATATTCATTGTCTCAATGGCAATCTTTCCACATCGCCTGAGTCGACCTCTTTTATATACAAAGAATAGAAAATACAAGGTTTTAATGCTGACAGCGCTTATCTTATGCTAATCTGACGATAAAGTGTAAAAGTAAATGATCTTGGTGAATTGTTGTCTCATAGGCAATCATGCGACATCTCATAATTTCTATACAAAAAAACTGAAAGCATTAGTATAGTAAAGAAAAATTGATTAAGCTCTTGATTTATTTTTCTTTTGTTATTTAACTGGTGTTTGATAAATTGAATTTATAATTGGTCAGTTTCGAGTACCAAATGAACTGGCGATTACGTTTTCTAAATGAAAAAAAAAAACCTTACATATACAATTGTTAACTAAAAGAAAGTTATTCAAAATCAATAGCTATTTCACTTAACCACTGAACAATTCCAATAGAAATCCAAGACATTAGTTAAGTTGGAAAGAAATGTTAATTCCAGCTACAGAATTCTTTATGGAATTTACCTTTTAAGCTTAATTAGAATATTAACTTTATTGTAGTTTGATATGCACAATATGTTGTCAAATCAATAACAAATATTGCATGTGAAATTCCATACGGTGATCAAAAGTAGCAAAAGCAGGGTGTTTATAAACAATACCTTTAAATATTTTAAACAACATTTATTGTTGTTACCAACTGCATGCAAGTATTAGATACAATACAAAGGTAACAAAGAAACAGGCCGGTAACAACCGTTGCCGGATAGTTTTTCTGCACGAGTAGTCAGGTCAAGGTCCGAGGCGCTGGCCGAGGACCTTGACCTGACTACAAGTGCAGACAAACCATACGGCAGGTTGTTTCCGGCCTATTTTTGTTACCTTTGTTTTGTATCTGACTTGTACGACGTTTCAGGAAGGAAGTAGTACATTTTGCATTTAGAAGAGGTAGCAAACTAAACATATTAGAAACTTCAATGGCCATATACCAGTTAATGTAAGTTACAGTTTAAACACATTTTTCACTTCCTTAAGCCGAGAATTTTTTCTAAAAAATTTCAAGAATTTAATAACTTTATAAAAAAGAACCATTTCAAGGAAAAGATGAATGTTGTTTACATTTGAGACTTTTAGAATGCAACTTCGCTAGTAAGTAATTTATAAAAAAACAGAGCTACCATTTGATTTTTTTATTGTGGAAAACGGAAGGAAAACGGGGGGGGTGGGGGGGGGGGGTGGGTTAATCCATTTAAAATAAACAGAACTGATATTAAGTGAATGAAATGTTATGAAAAACTGGATTTTGTCTTGTTATTTGATATATATATATATATATATATATATATATATATATATATATATAGGCATATATTTTGGATTTTTTAATAGTTCATACATATAGGTTTTTTTATATGTCTCTGATAGTGTTGATCAGGATTTAACACGTGTCACTATATGATCCAATCGCAGCTTACCGTTCAAAATTGATGACATTAGTTGAATGATTTTCTTCACGATTTGCTTCATATTTGAACATGTATTACATGGACACTTTTATTTATAGGATCAATCGTGCATTGATGAGTTGATAGGATTTTATCTTTTGATTAGATTTGATTTTTTATATATATTTCCTGTCTTTTTATTGAAATATAAACGTTGGTACCAGCATTTCTTTACTTTCAACATTGTCCAAAATACTATTCATGTCCATATGCTGAAGGAAACCGACCGACCATTTAGCTTCAAATGGGGTATCTTCTTTTCTAAGTAAGAACATTATTTATTTTTTTAACGCTATCACCCAACTATTTTCATTTTTTTTCGAAATTAGACGATTATATACGGTATACGGAAAATCGGGAATCAGAACATTATTTTGTCATCTGCTTGACCACAATATATTTTTCTCATATAATTGGGTATCAAAATATTTTTAGAAAAAGACATACCCCCTTTTTAAGTTAAATGGTCAATCCCTTAGTGTACTGATATGAATAGTAATTTACTGGAATTGTTTGAAATATAGTTATCGAAACTAACGTAAATATTTTAATCAAAAAGACAGGAAATATGTCGGTGAAACAAAAAGTTCAAATCTAATTGAAATTTGTACGACTTTACCCCCAGCAGAGTTATAGAAAAACAGTACATTAACGGGTGTTACACGGACACTTTTAGATGATACACGGACACTTTTTAGTTGTTACACGGACACTTTTATGAATAGAATCACTCGTGCATGATCAGAGAGTTCATGGGCACTTTAAATTTCAATTAGATTTGAACTTTTGTTTCACCGACATATTTCCTGTCTTTTGATTAAAATATTTACGTTAGCATCAATAACTATATTTCAAACAATTCCAGTAAATTACTATTCATATCAGTACACTAAGGGATTGACCATTTAACTTAAAAAAGGGGGTATGTCTTTTTCTAAAAATATTTTGATACCCAATTTTATGAGAAAAATATATTGTGGTCAAGCAGATGACAAAATAATGTTCTGATTCCCGATTTTCCGTATACCGTATATAATCGTCTCATTTCGAAAAAAATGAAAATAGTTGGGTGATAGCGTTGAAAAATAAATAATGTTCTTACTCAGAAAAGAAGATACCCCTTTGAAGCTAAATGGTCGGTCCGTAAGTGTTTTTTTTTCCTTCAACATATGGACATGAATAGTATTCTGGACAATGCTGAAAGTAAAGAAATGCTGGTACCAACGTTTATATTTCAATAAAAAGACAGGAAATATATATAAAAAATCAAATCTAATCAAAAGATAAAATCCTATCAACTCACCAATGCACGATTGATCCTATAAATAAAAGTGTCCATGTAATACATTTTCAAATATGAAGCAAATCGTGAAGAAAATCATTCAACTAATGTCATCAATTTTGAACGGTAAGCTGCGATTGGATCATATAGTGACACGTGTTAAATCCTGATCAACACTATCAGAGACATATAAAAAATTACCCCCCCGCTTTCACTTCCGTTTTCCACAATACAAAAATCAAATGGTAGCTCTGTTTTTTTATGAATTACTTACTAGCGAAGTTGCATTCTAAAAGTCTCAAATGTAAACAACATTCATCTTTTCCTTGAAATGGTTCTTTTTATAAAGTTATTAAATTCTTGAAAAAATTCTCGGCTTAAGGGAAGTGAATAAAAATATGTTTAAACTGTAATTATAACTTACATTAACTGGTATATGGCCATTGAAGTTTCTAATATGTTTAGTTTTGCTACCTCTTCTAAATGCAAAATGTACTACTTCCTTCCTGAAACGTCGTACAAGTCAGATACAAAACAAAGGTAACAAAAAATAGGCCGGAAACAACCTGCCGTATAGTTTGTCTGCACTTGTAGTCAGGTCAGGTCCTCGGCAGCGCCTCGGACCTTGACCTGACTACTCGTGCAGAAAACTATCCGGCAACGGTTGTTACCGGCCTGTTTCTTTGTTACCTTTGTATTGTATCTAATACTTAAAGTGCCCATGAACTCTCTGATCATGCACGAGTGATTCTATTCATAAAAAGTGTCCGTGTAACAACTAAAAAGTGTCCGTGTATCATCTAAAAAGTGTCCGTGTAACACCCGTTAATGTACTGTTTTTCTATAGCTCTGCTGGGGGTAAAGTCGTACAAGGTATTACGTGAACCTTTGATCAGTTACTATAATAGAAATATATTTATTCCGTATCAGTACTTATCAATAGCAACACCAATACTAATAACAGTGTGACATTTACATTAAATTTAAAAATCAACTGGAGTCCGAGAAACGAGTACATATACAGATCTTAATGAGACATGATATACTAACGATATACACATAAGGAGATGTGGTATGATTGTTAATGGGACATCTATTCACCAAGGACAAAAGGTCGAGAATGTAAACAAGTATAGTTTTGATAGTTCCATTCGTTTGATGTGTTTGAGCTTTTAATTTTGCCATTTGATAAGGGACTTTCCGTTCTGAATTATCCTCGGATTTCGGTATTTTTGTTATTTTACTTTTTTCTGGTATAAAGACTTTCCATTGAAAAGTAAGATGTAAATTTTAAATGACTGATCTGAATGAAAAGCTATAGAAGGCCACCAACTTGGGTAGCTTATTAACAATTTATAATATCATTCATGACGATTTTTATGCATTCATTTGTTAACAGGACTATCAAAATCAGACGTTTTCTTCTTTCATTTCATGAAAAAGATTTAAAACTTGTTTCATTGTAAACAAAAAGATGCATGTTTGTTCTACGACTTATACATGTAGTAAAACTGCATAATTTAGAATAATTATATAATAAAAAAAAAAAATTATTGTAAATCATTGTCACCTTACGAAAAGGTGCTTATTAAACCAACAAAATCAGGAATTTTGAGTTTAGAAGCTGTGGTGATTATAATATCTATCAAATTCCCGAACAACAATAATGTACATGTAAGTAAAACCATATATTCATTCATAAATAAAATTTCCTATAAAAGTAAGAGAAACACGGTCTAAATTTTATTGTAGGAAGTGAAACTATAAATTTGGATTAATGCGAGTTATATTTACACCAACATCATTAAACTTGTTAGAATTGATTAAAAGTTAGTCAGACCATTTTATGTAGTATATATATTGCTTTAATTGATGTTGTAGTAATTTACACTGACAAATATTTGTCATACAATTTACACCAATTATTCTCTTCCGTTCATAAATATTCATGTGTTTAGAAAAATTGAAATCCGACGACTGTAAATATGTAACTAATGTTAACGTCAATGTCAATCGCTTAAAAGAGAGCTCATCATATCAAATGCGCAACGTGTTGTCTTCAACAGAACAATGAAAATATTTATAAAATAAATGTTCTTTTAACTTATCAAATTTGGTATTATTTGTTTGGTCTATTTAATAGAAAATGCATTCAAACAAGGATGAGACGTGCATTAAATTTGAACAAGTTATAGAACGTCTTTAAATGTTCAGTTTATTATAATTTTATTCATATCAAATTTCTCTGGATGATGTTGAATTTTTAAAAGTTATTTTTTTATCAACTGCCCACTAACATTTCTTATAATCGTTTGAAATAAATGTGCATAATATACATTTATTTAAGTTTCATCACATACAAAAAGCTTTAAGGTGTGGAATAAAACGTTTCGTTGACCTTTTATTTTATGACTTGATAATAACATTAAATAGATGTTTTATAAGCATTCAATCATTTGATTGGCAGGATACAAGCACGTGGTGTTTAAAATTAATGTTTTGTTGTATTCAAATATAACGCAATATCCACGTGAATTTTAAAAGACCCACAAACACGTGCAGGGTTGAAACTAGCTTTTAATATTGACCAGTAGAAACAAAGAATCAGAATGTTTACTCTTGGTTTCAAACATATTTTATGTATAGGGGGCCTCGGTGGCCGAGTCGTCTAAGTAGTTACTACTGTAATCACTAGCCAGTCAACACTAAGGTTGTGAGTTCGAACCCCGCTCGTGCGGGTGCACTCGACTCCAATCTTAATTGACTAGGATTGTCAGTTTTCCTATCGAAGGTCGGTGGTTTTCTCCGGGCACTCCGGCTTCCTCCACCAATAAAAACTGGCCGCCACGAAATAGCCCAAAAGCGGTGCTTAAAAGTGGCGTTAAAACACCAAAAATCAAAAAAATCAAATATTTTATGTATGATGTGTATAGTATGACTTACAGTTATTTGAATTTTCTGTCAGAATAATTTTTGCATATTTTGTGGAATGATTCAAACGATAAATTCTATATACCGCATAAATGCAAAGGAGGCTTTCTTTCTTTTTGTTTTGTTGCTTTGTATGTGGTTTGTCAGCCGTAGGACAAATAGGCATGTCACAAATACATGCAGTATGATAAAAAAATATTTGGAAGTCCCATCAATGAATCATAGACTCTCTTGTATACACTTTTGAGTATGTCCTGAAAGGTAACGCAAACTGCAAAAAAGCTGGTTTACCAACTAACATTTTGAAGAAACAGTTGATATCACGTCTTCATGTAACATCTCTTTTAGAACTTTATAAACAGTTTTAAACACAGTTCTATCCTGTAAAAAGTCTTACTTGTATATCTCAAGAGGCAAGATTGTTCCAATGGTTCGGCCTAACTCCAGATAATAAGCTTTAAACCAATTGCTCTAATGATAAAAATATATCATGATTTGCATAAAAAGCTTTCTAATGGATTTCACTAGTATATATATGTTATCCGATAAAACGCTTTTTTGAAATCAAATTGCATATCTGCTTTTATTAATTTCCCAAGCTCTTAACGCCTCTACTCACTGATTTCTAAATATGCGTATATCAAACTGGATTTAAAGCAGTTAGACAAGTGTCTTATAAATAGATTGTGTATATAGGGATACACACTTTAATAGGAAATGTGTTTGAAATACACCTTATCGTTGATGAAATTGGACTTGAGATGGAAGTGAGTGTCATCAATTTTTTATTTAAAGGATGTCCACAAAATAAATTGCAAAATTAAAATTTTATCTTCAAGCGTCCTCCTATTATTACAATGGGCGCCACTTGCTTGATGGATTATTGGCATCTTTAAATGATCTTTACTAATGATTCCATTTTTTTAATTTCACAGTCATTAAGTATAGTGTACACAAGAAGGTAATACTTTTATAAGTTGATGACCTCTTAGATGTCTTTTGAATTATGCATGTTATAACCAGTGGTGGATCTATGAGGCGTACGTCCGCCTCTAATCAACAAAACTTTTAAATTTCATATTTATTAAGATATATATATAATTTTTTAGTACAAAAATAGTCCAAACATTTTTTATATAATCAATTTTCCTGGAATTACGCCCCCTTTCAAAAATCCTGGATCCGCCCCTGATAACAAAAGATAAACAAAAAACAAGTTTATGTATTTTTTTTTCAATTAAAAAAAAACAGTGAACATTTTTAGCAGCAAAGGAACTGAAATGTGTGCGTCAAAACGTCAAAAATCCCATTGCACCCAATTTTGTTAATATAATGGAACTATAAAAACTGTCATACAAGTGGGAGGTTTAGCTACCTTTAAAACTTGGTTTAACCCATCATTTTCTTCGGCAAAATCCCTGTACTAAGTCAGGAATATGACAGTTGTTTTTCACTCGTTCCGTTGATTGGTAACATTTGATTTTGTTATTTTTTTATGGACTTCCCCTTTTTGAATTTACACAAATGTACCTTGGAGTTCGGTATTTTTGTGTTACTTTTTATATATTATTCAAAGATTCACTCGGGTGTCATTGTAAGGTCTGATGTTAAAACCACGAAATAAATGAAATTGTAAGGAAACAAAGTCATCTCTGTGCTGCAGACAGCGATATTTTATATTAAATACATATACAGTGTAATTCGAACACCTTTTACATTATATTTTAAGATTGATATGATGAGAATCAGATAAATAAAGTTTAAATGTGTATGCTTCAGTATTAGAGACTGAATGTTTGAGTCGTTATGACGTTGGACAAGCGAATACGAATATTGACATGTACTTACGCGTGTATTTTTGCATAACATATATGAGTCATTTATAATATTCTGACTGAGTAAACTTTGTTTTTGGTGGAATGTTTGACAAGTGTTTGAGAAATATTCAGTTAATAGATTTTTGTACTTTGACATTCGACTTCGACGTCTTCTTACTAATATTAAAATATTGTAAAAAAGAATGACAAATGTGATTGGAATAACCGTTATCTGGTATTCTTGAGAGACTAACTTTTGTGGAAGATACACGGTTTCTGTCTATATAAACAACTAGTTTAGAAAAATTCAGTGAAAAAATGCCAATAAAATTAATTGATATGCAACAAAGATTACCTAACACTTTTGAATTTGAATCCAGACAAATTCAAACGTACCTTAGTATAATTAAAACCTTCAAAGTGAATACATCGAGAAGGCCGCGCATGTATGAACAAAACAAATCGATATTTAGTTTAAACATAGTTTATTTGCTAAATCAAAACAATATGGATGAGACACAAGTAAATCATACTTATAAAGTCTTCTCCGTAAAACAATATGAATATATACAAACATGTTCTTGGATTAATTTGCACTTCTCATGAGTGCAAATTGGAACCACACTTTTTTTAATCGTAGAATCATCAAATTTAGCAATAATGTACCTCTGGGGATAGGTAACACAATACAAAAAATTTTTGGTGTGGCTCGCCTGGTTCGGCAACTGGAGTGAAAACAGTGACAAAATCCTGTAGGATATTTTTTTCTCCTATAGGATATTTAAAAATCCTACAGGATTTTATGAAATCCTATAGGATAAAGTCATAATCCCGTAGGATATTTTTAATATCCTATGGGATATTTAAATCCTATCGGATTTATTTATCCTATAGGAAAATTTATCTCCTATGGGATAAAATTAATATCCTACGGGATTTAAAATCCTGTGGGATTTTCAAAAAAAGTGTTAAATCCGATAGGATTTTTTTTATCCTATAGGATTATCATGAACGACTTTTATCAGAAACAAATGTCCCTTAGGATTATTTTTCTCCTAAGGGATTTATTTTGTCCTGTGGGATTTTTCTCTCCCATAGGATATTTTATTCTCCTGCCGGATTTTTTTTCCATCCCTTAGGATACAATTTGTCCTGTAGGATACTTTGTTCTCCCTTAGGATAAACTTTATCCTACAGGATTATTTTTTTTTCTCCCATAGGATTAAATTTGGATACATTTTGTCATCTAAGATGGTTTTGTTGGTATTTTACAAACGTTTACAATAGATTGTCAGTGCAAATAATCTGTGTGGTCCAGACTAAGGAGCATCACGAATCAATAGGAAAGGAATTAAGACAATAAAAACTTTTAGCTTGTATTGTTGGATAGCAGTCTCATATATATCATAGCGATTCCGAAATGATTTACTTATATCAAATCATTATTTTTTCATTCTGATTGGTCAATCGTACTAAACAAAATGAATGACATTTCATTATCATAAAATTATCGTTAATGCAATATATCCAATTTTCTGTAATTTCCGTTTCATGTATGGATTTTTTTATTGATATTTGCTGGACGTTCAGTGGCAAAATTATTTCATGCATGTTAAAGACCAGACCATACGAAAACAGTTAAGTAAATCTCGCCAACAGTTAAAAATTTAAACAGATTGTAACACAACTTCTAAGCAAACAGACCTAGATGCACAGGGTCCTTAAGAATATTCAGATAAATGTTCATTTTGGTTTGGATTAAGTGCAACAAGTAATAAATGTTCTCTGTCCAGTCCGATTGATTAATTAATATTGTTTTGTTTGTTTGTCTTAATTCAAAACTGTGCCTGTTAACTTCAATGAATAAAATCTATTGAAAAGGTCTAACTGTTATATATTTAGAATCAAGTAAAGTAGGTTTGAGTGGCTCGCTCAAAACTGGTATAGATGAGATATTTTGGCAAGATTGGCAATCGTTCTTAAATTGAAATACAGTGTATTACATGAAAATAAACACTGCTATTTCCTTGACACGTCTTTACTAAGAAATCATCCCGTGAAAATCTATACTCTTACATGTCTTAGTTCCATAATAAATTGACATAATCTCATATGATAGATCGTGAACAGTAGATCTAAGATCGAACGAAAAAAATTAAAAAGAAGTTGATATTACTGTTTATCCATGTAGTGGTGTTCATACTGCGGTGATACCTGAAAAGGTCGTTAAAGTTTCCATAATTATCGAAACGGATACATGAAAATATTACTTTATAGCATTGTGCAAATCTTGCCTTCGTATATTGTTTACATGGAACTATTTATGAGTTTGTTTGATAAATGTTATTTGTTTTCGTCCTGTGGCAAATATTTCAGGTATATTCATAACGAGAACACATTAATTATAAATACAGTAGGTAGGCCTTTTATAGTAAATATAAACGGTCGACTGAGAGGATGGACATGGAACTTGGAATGCCAATGAAAATCTGGTCACACACGGATCCCTAAATTAATTGCTGCAAGAGTACCTAATGTGCAGAAAGCGTTCGTGCATGAAATCTACTCTGAAGTCGACCATCGTCATTCAAGTAAAGTTTTCAGTGATATCAATTGGTTAAATACTCTTTGCTGGCTTAAATAAAAGGAGTGTTCTTTGAGATTGGATTATTTATTGCACTTTAGTTTTTGGTATGATATTCTATTTTCTGACAGCTTCGGATTTCTCGCGGTAATGTTTTTGCCTCTAGTACGGCAGGTCGTGGTTTCGAACCCCGTCCGGGCAAAATTAACGACGTCAAAATTTGAACTTGCTGTTCCTCCGCTAAGCAAGTGGCATTAATAATTAAAAACAAAGACTGGTATGCCCGAGTGGCTAACATGTCTTAATGCGGACTGTTACCTTGTGAACTAGCACGTTAAAAAATCTTTCTCACTGTATCGGTCTAGAACAGGGTTCGTATTCATATAACATTTACATGTTCTCGTCCGGAACATGAATTTGTCACTGGACATAAGGCATCATCCACGTTCATCATCTACTCTGCCGTTAACACATAATGAAGTATTTTTTTCTTGTACTGATTTTTATTTCATGTTATTTGATTTCCACTGATTGAGATTATAAAAATGGTATGGTTAAACTTTTCATCCACAAAAAATATTTCTGTGCCTGTTGGGATATCTTCAATGATAGGTAATATTAAATTAGCTCCTTACTTTATTTATACATGGGACGGTTTTAGCTTGATATTTTGTATAGGGGTCTCTCTACTATAAAAACTGCCTGTTGACTCTTAATGTCTTGATTGTCTGTGTCGTTGGGTTGTTGTCTCATCAATATTTACCCTTTCCCTTTTATTCGAACCCAAAAGGTTGACTTGGGTATAGAAATATTGTCCACTCTTGACTTTTCCCGCTCGACTGTAAACCTTGCTGAAAAAATTACGTCTATTTGAATAAGATTAATCTATGGCGAGGACAAAAGTCACTAGAATAAAGTTGAACCATGATTAAAACCTTACGATAAGCTATTACCACTCTAACCTATCCTTTTTTTTTTTCAACGGTAGACGAATGCCCCCCAAAAAAATGAAAATGAGTTAACAGGCTATAACGGCCACTTAAAGTAAATGCTTTATGGTGGTTTTTTTTTTTTTAAATCAATGCCTATTGCAGCTTTAATTTCCGGTTTTGGACAGAATAAAAGGAGATGTGGTTCAATTGACAATGAGACAACTATTACACTATTACTATCCACCAAAGTTCAGACGAAGCTGATGTAAGCAAATATAAAAAAGAAGATGTGGCATGATTGCCAATGAGACACCTCGCCACAAGAGACCAATGGCATAGAAATTAACAAATTTTGGTCACCGTACGGCCTTCAACAATGAGCAAAGCCTACACCGCATATATATATATATATATAGTCAGCTATAAAAGGCCCCGAAATGACAAATGTAAAACAATTCAAACGAGAAAACTAACGGTCTAATTATTATACAAAAAAATGAACGAAAAACAAATGTGAAACACATCAACAAACGAAAACCGCTGAAATACAGGCTCCTGACTTGGGACAGGCACATACATACAGAATGTGGCAGGATTAAACATGTTAGCGGGATTCCAACCATCCCCCTAACCTGTGACAGTGTTGTAGCAGTACAACATAAGGACGAACTATAAAATCAGTTGAAAAGGCTGAACTCATCAGATGGATATAAATAAAAACACAGAGTGGACGTGGCCTGGTACTTGTATTTGTATATCCCAACAACAAAAAGACAAAATGGTACAAAAAAGTCTGGATTTGTACTCTAATACCGTCAGATTATCGATATAACCAGAAATAATCAAACAAAAGCACTTTAAATGTTTGAAATTAAATGTGCTGAATTAAAGCAAAATGGATTAGACACAAGTAAATCATACTGATGAAGTCTTCTCCACAATACAATATAAGATTGCAATAATAGTATAATATAACGAGCATGCATGTAAAGCAAACAGTTTATAGAATATAATACAATCTATCATAGAGAGAGAGAGAGAGAGAGAGAGAGAGAGAGAGAGAGAGAGAGAGAGAGAGAGAGAGTTTGAAAAGTCATATAATTCTGCGATGATGACGTGAGTGTTGATGATGATGATGTTCCGTGTCGGTATCAATTTGGTACAAGAAATCTGTTTGACCTTTTGATAAAAACTTCAACATGTTTGAAAATTTGAATATTTTGTTCGTTCGAAAGTTCCAAGCGTCTGCAAGTTAATAGTTTTGTATCCAATTTCATTATCTATGGAAAATGCATTGCCTTGTATCGTTTCTTTTGTTTACTAGAATATTATATGTCTCTGGTGGTATAAATCTTATTTCATGAAATTTAAAATTAGATCCTTTTTTTTTATTAATAGGCTATCGCAATAAAGATATAAGCTTAATAAAATAATTATTTCAGATTTTCACTAGTTCAAGAAATGTAATACTGGACAAGAATCAGTTTTAATGGCGAAATATATTTTTTAAACAAAATTTGCATGTGTAAGCTGTTTTTATAATGTTTAACTCTTTCAGGAGTTTCCAAAAGAGGGAATAAAATCGATTAAAAACTATGCAAAAACAGTCTAACTTGCGAAGCTTTCTTTGGTATTGAATTTTACAATAATATTGATTATTTTTTAGATTTAGAACTTTGAACACAATAAAAAGTCTATTGGAATTGGTAGAATGATGGCAAAATAATCAGAGAGAACATTTTATTTATACTTTATGTATAATTCCGGTGAAATTGAGGACGAGTTTCATGTTCGGCAATAGGCAAAAGTAGACAAAGGCTGTTAAAACGGGGTTTTGATCACTAGGGACGCCACATTTTTTAATGAAATCGATCTATATTTCTTTAACGTTTTCAAACGAAATAAATTGAATGGAAAATTTTCCGACTTTTGAAAATTTCTCAATTGGCTTCAATTATTTCAAAGTTATAACAAAACGGAAAGTTTATTTAACGGTTTTGCAAAATAATATGTTTATTATTTTATGTGTTTATTACCATCCCTAATCACAGTGAAACACCTAATCATTTAATATCAAACGACCTAATCAACACGATAATTTGTAGTGAATATGATCATCGGTCGTGCATAACAAATCCAAAATGTCGGCGTCTGCCGATAAAAACTTTTAAATAGCTTCTCAAATATTGAATTGGTTTTATCAAAACAAAAAATATAAGATTAAATTTTCTATCGAATGCATACCTATTATATGTCCTGGGTGTACTTTTTATGTCCTGAGTGCACCAAGTAAGTCCTGAGCGGTTTTTAGACGTACCGATCCTCAATATCTGACCCACATTGGTAAGAAAGATCATTTAAAATATAAGCTCGAAAAAGTTCATAATTTTAGAATGAAGCTGAGCATCGCAATTGCGTTAAGATAATATTCAATTTCCTCGGGCCGTTCAAATAAAACGTTTCAACTTTACTTAGTAGACTATTGTTTTTCAATTCTTTCTTAAATTTAGAAATAGAGTCGACACTGAGAATGTTTGGATCAAGTTTATTCCACTCACGAATTGTAGAGGGAATAAACGATTCGGGAAAGTCTGCAAAATGGAACCATAATTCATGACAAAGTCAAAATACAGTATTTAAGGTGCATCTTCTAATTCTTTATCTTTAATCTTTACAAATTCTATAGAAATAATAAATTATAACTACCCGATATTTCTCAACCATATAATAAATTTCTACTCTATTAAACGGAAAAAAATGGGCGAAAGAAATTTGTCTATACTTGATTTACATGTATGATGCAGGAAAAGCCACACATGTTTGATATTAGTAGGGTAAAAGTCACAAAAATATCATCCAATAGTACATGTTTGGAAAAAGTCCGTGAAAAAGGTTTAAATATTTTTTTAACATCTTCATATTTTTATTTATATTTAATCTCAATTACCAGATTAAAATTTCACACCTACTTAAACACTGAAGGTGTACGCCTACCACCATGTGTATATACCCAGAAACTGTCAGGTGTGAAAATAAAATAGATGTAAGAAATATGTGTCAATTTTATGAGGGTCTGTTTGGGAGTACTTCTACACTGTATTCTATCATTTTCATTTTTTTCTGTATTCTTTACATATTAGCACTTTATCCGTTATTTTCTTTCCATTTTCTGTATTCATTATTTATTTGACTTTATTCGGCACTTTTATCCATTATTCTCTATTCCGTAAACCCCATCCAGACCCTCTTTTTTAACGGACCGTTAGAAAAAAAAAAAAACACCTTGAATGTGGCATTAGCTTGAATTTACCTCTACCAACCACAGGTGTTCTTTATAATCTTTTGTTGTAAATAACAGAGTGTCAGCTAAGATGTGACAAGTGAAATGATTACAAGACATTATTTTTTATAGGAACTTATTTTTACCAAAAATATTTTGTTTGACTAAATATCTTTAAAAAAAACGACTCCGCATTCTTCTATTTAATCTATTTTTATTTTATATTCTTTTATTTTATTTACTTTTATTCATCAATTTATTCATTTATTAAATTATTCATCAATTTATCTATTTATTTAATTATTCAAGGTTTTACTCATTTTACTTTTTTTTAAATTAGATTAAATTATATCAATTACCACATGGTAAAATTTAAATTATTAAATGCCCAAAATATAATATATCTCATTCGATTCAAGATTGAAATAAATTCTTAAATATTTAGTTTGAATAATTAAAATGTTTTGGGTCATACAGCAACTGAAGTCTTATATGACATGCACGAACAATATATTGCTAATTTGTTAATTCGACAGTCAATATATAGAGGGCAGTCACAGATGAAATGGCGCTCAGTTCTGTATTTTTTTCAACTCAACTGTTACAAAATATCATAGTCTTTTATGTAGAGTTACGTTGAATACCTTCTAGTCTAAATATGGCTAAGTATGATCTCTCAAGTTTACTCAACTTAATTATCATTTTCTAAGACAGTTTAATACTATATGTTCACAGTGTTAAAACTTTTTGTTTCTTTGCAAATAGGCATGCATAATGAGTGGGCCCTTTTCGACTGATTTTTATAGTTTGTTCTTAGATTGTACTGTTACACCACTATCCCAATTCAGGGGATGATTTGTGCGACATCAAACTAGTTAAGCAGAAATACTCCTGTTATAGGGGATCGCCTTTGATTTATAAACTAGAATCAATATACTAATAAATTTTAAAGATCATGTATATTTTTTACAATTTCGTTTGTCCGTATTTTACCGATAAATGGATTCAGTTTTTTTTTTTCGAAGTTTTAATTAACATTATATAGAATAGTATAAAGTGATCAAAAGTTTGTCATACCTTTTTTGGAATTTGTGAAGCTTTTTATGATGAATAGAGTATTTTTGTTTTATTTTCGATTGACCTTATCCATAATTTTATTTTATAAACCAAATACAAAACACGTGCTGAAATAACATATACATGCACAAACTGTATGTAAACACGTGCGTAATAAACTGTCCCTGGTTGAAAGATCATGAATTTCAATCGATTACACAGATAACAATCAATATTGAACGTGGCACGTGTCGATAAAACATTAAATAAATTCGTAATTAATTTTTAAAATGTATTATAAAATGTTGAATTATTTATTTTAAAATTGTCTACTTCTATATTTCATGTCCTTTGTGCCAATTATATCATATCATCTGGTCCCTTGTACTTGCATGACATTTTATCAAAGTTTTCATCAGAATCTTTCGACAATTTCGATCACAAAGATGAAGCTTTAAAACGTTGAAAAATATTTTCACGAGTCAAACAGGTGCTTTCTTTATCATGTTCTACGCATGCGAAAACGTATTCTTAAAAATCTAATAGACGCAAAAAACGTAAAATACAAAATCATTCAGTATAAAATTAAACGAGAGACACAAATGTATTTCTTACTCAGCAATTTAATTCAAAAATTGATAATTCCCGCCTTTTACACCAATCTGTATATGAATCTGGATTATTCATTCTACATTTTTATCCCTTTTCACTTCCTGATTTCATTTCGTTCAAAAATCGAAAGTAAACATTATCTATTCTTGATATTAAATTAAATATACTGTCATTCTACTCACTCGTTCCAACTTTATAAAAATGAATTTCAAATACCGATTTAATCGGGATAATGATTATGCAGTTATATAGTTGTAACAATTTTAAGAGCAACTTTTTAACTTCAAAAGTAGGGAGAGGGTCATGATTTTTTTTGTCTGATTAAGATTTTTTCAAAAAAAAAGAGTTTTTAATGCTGTTGATCAAATTATTTTTCAAAATTTATCACTATAAGTTATGGGAAAAATGTGGATTCAAAATATTTTTGTTCACCTCCTGGCGACAATTTTTTTGTGCATTAAATTAGGGATCAAAATATATCTTTTAGGAAGAAAATACAACCCCATCCCGTTCCTTTTGAAGTTAAATAGTCGTTCCCTTATTCTGTGATTCCTGGTTTAACTTTTGTTGATCAGGAATGTTCACTGAAAATAACTAAGGTGAAGTGAAATTGTAAACTAGATTTCCGGATCCTTGTTAAAAATTAAATCTTTTATATTTTTTAATATTTGCTTTTCCGACGGATATGGTGAACACATTAAAGTAAATAACTTAAAATGTTAAGACAATATATAGGTGTACGCTTATTGACCTTTTATTATCTTTAACTACGCGATGTGTGTATTATTCTCTGGCCGGGCCTCTAGGGCACACGTGTCAGGTGTGACTGTCAATTCGAATGGACCATAAGATAGAAGGTCGAGTTAAATAACAAAGTTAAAATACATATTAAAGGAGATGGCAAATACAAATAGATCGCCGTGAAATATTAAATTATATTTAGGGTTAGGTCCGATGATTACCTAATAATGATTTTGAACATGTATTTCATATACATGTAGGATGGATGGTTAAATCCGATGTTATAAAATGATAAATAATGTTCAAATTTATAAATCTAAAGAAGAAGTTATAAAAACCAAAATAAGTTTTCTATTTCATTACAATGTGTAGTTTTAAAAGGAAGAAATAATCTTGGGAACACCAATAATCAAGTGTTATAATAAGAGTTTGACTAGTACAGTTTACACGAGAGAAAATAACTTAATGATTAAAAAAAGAAGTTTTAAGCACCACTATTAACGTGAACCTCTCTATACGTAAGATCTCATGGGACGGCATTTTATCATCTACGGGTAACATGTATGTAGCTCTGTAACACCCGGAAATATCAAAGTGAATCACTACCTATACAGAATGTACCATATCAAAGAAACTCTCTCGATTTTAAAGCATGACCATTCATGATTTAAGAGGGGTCTTAACTTATATCACTTAACTGAAGAAAAAAAAGAAAAAAATTATTACATCCATGAAATTCATAGAATACTCTCTAATATCGGCCTCAGTTCTTAGTGCACAAGCCGTATTATTATTATTTTTTTTAATTTCAATGAATCAATACATAGTAACAACACCGAAATCAATTTGATAGTCAAAATTGTTTCTTTCAAAAATTACATAATTATCCTCATTGACATTTGGACTGAAAATAAAATGTGAGTTTGGAATACAGAACATGCAGAATGGTGAATGTAATAAAACCTTATTATCACGAATAGATACTGAACACCAATATAAATATAAACCAGTATATGGTCCGAGTACACAGTTATTTCGTAGTGCATTTCTTTTCGACAATAAATGAAAATAAAAAAGTCCCACCTGCGTTTTCTCAATAATACTTTTACAGTGTGTTGTACTACGTTTGGGACAAATTATATCAAAATTATAGAAAACTTCATCGTAACTCAAAATATGGATAATTTTGTGTTAAGGGGGTCTTGAAATCTTTTGACAGCTTCCGAAGTACTAATTTGTAACCTTTTTTAGCTTGACCAAATCACTGCTTTACTTTAAAATTCATGATCCAATTTTTTTTAGTGTAATTTCATCCCCCTACTTGCTATTTGAGGCATAAAACATGAAGAAATACATTTGGAAGGGGTATAAAAATAATTGGCAAGTAACACACTGTCCACACTAGGGACTATATTCGTGGAAAACGAAAATCAATGGACGATAACTGTGTACCCGGACCATATACGTGGGACTTCATTGGAGAATACCTTACCATATACAGGTAATATACATGTAACTCCGCTGTAATACCCGAACATGTCAAAGTAAATCACTACCTATACAGAATATACCATGTCTCAGAAATTATCACGTTTGTAAAGCATCCGTGACCAGTCATCTTTTAAGAGGTGTCCTAGGTGGGATAAATGTTATAAATTCTTACTCAAATTTAATAACTAAAATAAATATTTAGTTTTTTTTTAATTACACCCAGGAACTATTTTTATTTGTAAATTTACGTTTTTATCTGTAACTTTCGATAAAGGTGGTTTTTTTTTTTAATTCCCCTTTGGAACAATGCTTTTTATTTTCAGAAAAGTTGCAATCATAAAGTGACTACGATTAAACAATACATACCCAAGCCCCCCTCCTCCATCCCCCAAAAAAAAAAAACATGGAAAAAGATGTACAGTAAGTCACATCAAATTCAAATATTGAAATAATTTTTTTTGTTGTTAACCAGATATATATATCTCTGAGTTAACATATAACAAAAATGTGTCCATAGTACACGGACTAATATTTTCTATGTTCGTTGGACCGTGAAATTGGGGTCAAAACTTTAATTTGGCATCAAATTAGAAAGCTCATATTATCATAGGGAAAATGAGTATTAAGTTTCAAGTTGATAGAAATTCAACTTCTTCAAAAACTACCTTGACCAAACACTTTAACCTGAAGCAGGACAGACGGACGGACGAACGAACGGAAGGACGAACGAACGAACGAACGAACGAACAGACGGACGGACGGACTAACTAACGAACGAACGGACGCACAGAACGGAAAACATAATGCCATCCTACGGGTGCGTCTAAACACTGCTAAAGACTCCTTAGTGTACTAAGGACCAGAAGGAGTGGTATTACATGTAAACAAATTTCATATTATGGTAAAGATTTATATGTAATGAATAAATTCCAAATTTTATCGAAAAATATTCACAAATAAATGAATTATAGTTTGCCGAAAATCGGTGAACCGTAAGACACGTGTCAAATTACATAACTGATAATCTTATTTGCATAAGAATATAACCCAAACATTAAATATGTGTAACATAAATTACTTTTAAATGTAGGATTTATTATTGTTTTGAAATCTTTTTTTAATTCAACATCTGAAGTATACATCGGTTAATATAATGATAGAATATAGAAAATTGTTTAGTGTTTTTTTTTTAATAAAGAAAAATGTTTGACCCGAGACCCCCTTCCCCTCCCCCTTATGATTGGTCAATACCTAAATAGGGGCTATAATTTCGAGACCGAGGCCTAACAGACAACGACCAGCAAACAATGAATACAACACTTATATGTATGGAAGACGACGACGTACACAAAATGATTGCACTGAATAATTTCAACTACCACATGATACCCTATGCATTTTTTTACACACTTGAACTCGTCTAAGGAATATGTTTCTGGACAAAAACAAATTCAGTTAATGTTTACTGTACAAACAGACAACATTCAACAAGTGATGGATACAATTCAGGTTTATATTGTTTAATTAACTTTTAAAGCAAAATTTAATTGGTCGATTGTTGGTTGCTTAACGTCCAGGGGCAAACATTTCATGCATATTCAGGACGAGAAGTCGTTTCAGAAATAGATTATGAAAAATTATATCTTTTGCTCTAAATTAACACATACGGTTCTGGTAATATTAAGAACATTGTAACTTAAGTCTCGGGAATTATTCGTATATTATGGCTTTTAAACATATAAACCCACTGTATTTGTTTGCACTTGTCCTAAGTCAGAAATCTGTTGTTCAGTGGTTGTCGTTTGCTAATGTATAGTTCATAAGTGTTTCTCGTTTCTCGTTTTTCGTATAGATTAGACCGTTGGTTTTCCTGTTTGAACGGTTGTACACTAGTCATTTTGAGGCTCTCTATAGCCAAGGCTCCGTGTTGAAGGCCGTTCTTTGACCTATAAATTTTTTTAATAGTCGTCAACTTTTAACAAAATTCCGCATAAGTGACCATAACTTGGATATTGAAATAGGTCGATATAAAAAAATTTAAAGAGAACACAGAGTGTGTAAAGTTTGTAATATTTTTCGATGAAGAGGAACACTTTTCCTCCATTGCCAAATCAACTGTAATTTTAGCACTCATACCACATATTTTTATAGCTATTTTGAGCATAGAATATCAAATTTTGTTATTGTCGACATTCCTATAGTTCAATTACTCATTTATTTGTTGTTCTTTTTCTATAAAATTTGAAAATTATGTATCAAATATCAACCTTTACCATATAATAATTATGAAAACAATGTACATGTAACAGCACCCTCTCCAGTCCTTAGTGGCATATCATAAATCTTTAGTGCAGTATAGGGAGTTTTTAGCAGTGTTTAGACGTACCGACCCCCTACTATCGTAAACGAAGAAAAATAATGACAGAAATAAACTGGAAATATATTTATGGTGTGTACAAAGCAAATGCGGCTATGCAGATTTTCTAGGAAGTTGAATAACTACTACTAACCACAGTGTACATGTACATATCTGTATAAACCAATGATCAACAAGTACATACATTTTTTTGTGAAATTATCAGTAATAATAATTTAAAAAAAAAGAAGGTTTTAGTCACGAATAATATTCTAGTCTATTTAAACGTGTTGATGTGTCTGTTGTCGGAGATGCACATAGACCTACGTGAACAACACACTCTCTTTAGAACATCTAGTATTTAGTTTCATAAAATTTGAGTTATTATCAAATTCTGTTGGAGGATTTATTATTGTGAGTTAATGTAAATGTTCAGTTGCAAATACTACATGCATATTGAGGACAAAATCGAAGAAATATAGTAACTGGCAAAACTATTTCATGGAATACCTATACTTAATAAAAAAAAAAAAAAAAAACTTATATACGGTTTTCACAGGTTTTTGTTTATGTAATTGTAGTGTATTGGATAGATCTGTTGGACGCATATTTCCGTCTTGCCATTACTTTCAATAAAGAGCTGGTGGTATTCTTAGCCCCAACACCATGTGTTGTTTGAAATTGCTTCTGATTTTTTCACAGTTTTGGGTTAGATGGTGTCACAGTCTTATCTCAGTAAAACAACAGGGTTGAGTACATGTGCCCTGATAAGTTCAAAATGTGTCCTCTGCGAAGAGAGAAAATCCCTCACATGGAGGCGGGCCTCTTTTGGTCACTAAACAATAATGTATACTAGTTCAGTGAAATGGTTGCTACACTAAACACCAAAATACGCTTTTGAACTTAAATTGAAAAAAAAAAACAAAAGCACACGAGATTAACAAAGGATAAAAGTTTCTGCTTTGGGACAGGCGATAAAATGTCATATATGACTTTTGATATCTCAACCTGCCCCTATTCCTTTAGAAAATGAGGGATAAACAACCATACTGCAAAAAACAGGAGAAAACTCAATTTAAAAGAAGTCGGAGTCCGATGTTAGAATAGGTAACAGAAGAAACTACGCAAATGGTAATAGTAAACATGCAATAACAAGGGACCAGTAGCAGTAACTGAATGCAAGCTCCATGCTTGAAGTACAATAATCGGGAATTTGTATCATTGGTAGTAAAATTTACATTTCTTGAACAATGAAATGTGGGGATATTTGGTCAAATAAAATAATACCTTTACTTACTACCAGAACAGATAAAATATTCTCCTTTCTTTGGTTTTGTTCCCAAATAAATTTTTCTCCCATAGGACATTTCTTTCTCCCATAGGATATTTATTTCTCCCATAGGAGATTTTTTCTCCCATAGGATTTTTTCTCTCTTATGATTTGCTTTAATCTCCCATAGGATTTTATTCTCCTTAGGATTTATTTATAACACTTAGGATTTTTTTTTATCCCACAGGATATTTTTCTGTAATGAAATCCTTAGGATTTTTATTAATCCTATGGGATATTTTTATCCCACAGGATTATTTTATTAGACAAATATCCTATAGGATAAAAATATCCTGTAGGAAATGCTTTTATTTTCCTAAGGGATTTTTTTAGTCCTAAGGGAGAAAATATATCCTATAGGATATTTTTATTCTCCTAAGGGATTATAAATCCCTTAGGATTTAAATATCCTGTAGGATATAAAAAATATCCTATGGGATTATGACTTTATCCTATAGGATTTCTCAAAATCCTGTAGGATTTTTAAAAATCCTATGGGAGAAAAAAATATCCTACAGGATTTTGTCACTGTTTTCACTCCAGTTGCCAAACCAGGCGAGCCACACCAAAAATATTTTTGTATTGTGTTACCTATCCCCAGAGGTACATTATTGCCAAATTTGATGATTCTACGATTAAAAAAAGTGTGGTTCCAATTTGCACTCATGAGAAGTGCAAATTAATCCAAGAACATGTTTACAATAATAACATTATGAGCATGCATGTAAAGTTTATTGAATGTTATACGAACTATAGATAAAAACGAAACGAAAAGAAAAGAAAAAGAAAATGCAAAAATTGAGATGTTCTATAATTGTTTAATGATGATTTCTGTGTTGATGACGATGATGGTCTGTGTCAGTATGAATAACATCTTATGAAGGTACAAGAAATCTGTTTGACCTTTTGATTAAATTTTGAACATGTTAAAAATTCAAACATGCAGTTCATTCGAAAGTTAAAACTTTCCGCAAATTAACAGTTTTGTATCTAAAACAAAGTTTTTGGAAAGCCAATTAAGGTTATTGAAAATTTTATCTACAGACGTGTGTAATTTGGAACGAAAGAGCAATGTTGTATATCCTCAATACTTGACCAAAATTGACAGGAAGAATAAAGTATAATGTCAGCTCGAAAAAGGTCAAAGTTTAAGAATAAAGCGGAACATCGCAATTAAGTTCAAATAATATCGAGAGCAATTTCCTTTGATTTCTAGCATGAACAGACATAATATTCACATAATCACATAATCACATTATTTTACTTTGAAAAGTCCCGTGACATAACATAGCTGTGAAAGGTAGGTTTTGGTAAATAATTCTATGCTAAGGAATATGTGGGACACTGAATATTTGTGTATGGAAATAACTGTAGCTTTTGTATGTATATGATTTTTCCAATTGTTTTCATCAATGTAATTATCTCAATAAATAATGTAAAGAAGACAATATAGATTTAAACATAAACATAAGAGGATGGGGGTATGATTGCCAATGAGACAACTCTCCACGAAAACCCAAATGATATAGAAGTTGACCACAATAGGTCACCGTACGACCTTCAACAATGAGCAAAACCCATACCGCACAGCAAGCTATAAAACACCTAAAAATGAAAAAAAAAAAAAATGTTCAATAATTTAAAAGAAAACTAATTTATGTACAAAATAATAGACGAAAAACAAATATCGTATACAGCAAAAACGACAACCACTGAGTTACAGGCTCCTGACTTGGGACAGGCACATACAGAATGTGGCGGGGTTTAAACTCATGTTTGCGAGCGCCCAACCATCTCCCTAACCCGGGACAATGGTGTAACAGCCAAAAATAAGAACAAGTCTTAACTATGAAAATCAGTCGAAAAGGCTTAACTCTTGAGATCGATATACAAAGCACAAAAACAACCAACAAGAACACTAAAGACACAAAGTACAGATATGAGATTACTCGTTATGGTAGTTACTGAAAACTAGTTCAAAGCCAATAACAACTAATAATTCAATTATGTATCTATGACTAAATTATCAATAAGCTTACATCCAACATCCAGAGATTTAATATAAGACGTCGAAAAACATTATCTTGTGCAATGCCAAAATAAAGGTATCGACATAATGTAGGATCGTGAATGTTAATAGGTGTGTATAGCAGGACGATTAAGTATGGTTTTAATCTATTGATAACACAATCAATATTTATAAAGATAAAAAGAATATTCAAAGATCTAATTACAGTGTTAAATTGGTAACCTTTGCATGTACATGTATATTGCGATTAATATTATTTAACTGATAATATTTTAGAAATGTACGTTTGTGGTTTCGAAAATATGGTAACCGAAGTAAACTATTGATTTGGATACCTTTATCATCTCTATTGTTTCCCTGTGTGGTGTAGATTGTTACCCTGTGTGGTGTAGATTGTTACCCTGTGTGGTGTAGATTGTTTCCCTGTGTGGTGTAGATTGTTATCCTGTGTGGTGTAGATTGTTACTTCTCTATTGTTACCCTGTGTGGTATAGATTGTTACCCTGTGTGGTGTATATTGTTACCCTGTGTGGTGTAGATTGTTACTTCCCTGTTATTTTTATTGTTACATGTACAAGAATCTGACTATTATATAAAGTAGGAAACCTTCTCTAACAATACGTATGGTACTGTAGCTGTCCTTACAAATGTTGGATTATTGGCATTCAAAAGGCAAAAAAATGAATATCTCTATATGTCACTTGAATAACATTCCTTTAATATTTACATGTTAGTTAACCTAACAAACACTAAAATAAACCCTTTTTACAATGATAACATAGACAAATTTTTGTATACATGATATTGTCATAATCAGTGTTAAATGTCGACTTTTGGAAAATAATGGCCAGTTTTTAAAACGAATTTCGGTGTTAAAATTAATACTTATATGCAAATTATAAGCTTTAGACATTACTCATGTTGAACGTCATACAGATACCTACAGTTCTTAAAGACCAAAGGAATATTCAAACTCACATGTCGAAAACAAACTGACAATTCCATGGCAAAAAAAAAAAAAACGACCAAAAGACAAACAACAGTATACAAAACACAACATAGAAAACTAAAGACTGAGCAATACGAACCCAACCAAAAACCGCGGGGATCTCAGGTGCTGCAGGAAGGTTAGCAGATACTACTCTATATGCTATATATTTAGTGGAGAAGGGGCATACCAATTTGCAAGTCTTACGTTTGACCCAGCCGACAACTGATACAATGTGATAAAATGTGTTGATAACTTGTATCAAGAGACTAGACATCACATATGAGATTGGTAATCGGCTCTCACCTAACCCTAAGACATCACCAAATTCGTAAATATTCGAACTCTTAACTTGACTAAGCGTTAAATCTAGAATGAAAACGCGTTTTTCATGACAAGTATAGACAAGAGTAAAACCGATATGAACATCTCAGATATTGAAAATTTAAAAGCACACAGGACAACACTTAAAATCAAAACAGCAACACGAACCCCTTTAAAACAAAACTAGGTGCTTCGGAAGGGTAAGCATATTCTAATTCATATGTGACATACGTCGTGTGTAAGTACAATGAACAAATCCGTCGTCATCTGTGAAACAGATATTCCGTAACGGTCAACCAACTTGTGATGGCGTCAGCAAAATTTTAGAAGGGATGATTTCAACTTCGCCACTTGGAACTCTTGGTTTAATAGCTTCCTTGTACAGTAATCAGCAACCCACTATCTATTAACATTATCCTTTTGCTATACTTGATACATTGTACTTGTAGTTGTCTCCTTGGCAATACAACTCATTTTCTTATTTTAATAGTGAGCCTACGAAACCGTACAAAAACCTTGTATAAGTCGATCGAAAACTTTATAAATCTGCATGTTATTAATCACGTTATTATCATTAAATTTTAACAATCAATTCAGTATAGGGAAGTAAATGTAAGGCTATAAATTGAACTATTATTCATTTTTAGAGATGGGAAAGATAAAATTCAATTTTCTCTAACGTTGAAATAAAATTGTAATTAATCATTTATAATGTTGTTTTAGACAAAATACCTTTTCGGATGGAAACAATTAAATTAGATAGGTACAATACAATGTAATAGAAGCTTCTATTTGCTTATTTAAAATCGACAAGTTAAACGATTTTGTGATGGTACTTTATAAATGGACGTCATCAAAGAGAAAACGAATGTAAAAAATTAGAAGAACTAGTGAACACCACACAGCCTTCAACCATGATCAAATCCCAAGCCTGATAGATATTTTTTTAATCGAGAGCCACTGATGTTTTGTGTACACGAAACACGCGTTTTGCGTACTGAAACCTGGTATCGTTGATTTGTTTTGTTTGCCAAAACTTTAAACGGGAAACAATTATGGCAGGCAAGAACCAACGACAACCATTGGACAACATGCTTGTTTGCTGAACAAGGACATGACATAAAGAATGTAGGGAGTTTGTTTTCTATCGCTCAGCAAATCTAATTCTGCTCTTTGGTCGGGTTGTTGTCTCTTTGACACATTCCCCGTTTCCATTCTCTATTCTAGTTTGAATTATTTAAATCAACAGGAGAAATTTTGACCTTTCTTGGGATAAATCAATGAAGCCACGAAAAATCTTTGTAGAAAATTTCTTATAACTTGTTGCTTTGTAAATAATAATATGCGTAAATATCTGGGGCCTGTTTATCGAAGCAGTCTTAGGATTAGGACGTGTCCTAAGACCAACTTAGGACATCTTAGTCCTAAGTGGGTTTATCAAACATGTCGCAACATAGGATAATCCTAGGAATTGTCCTTACTTTAGGATACCAATTTAGGTGTCTTAAGATGGTCTTAGGATGGTCCTAACTTTAGGATATATTAAGGATGGTTAATTTATAAACAAATATGGACGCCGCATATATACGTTTAAGAGGAAGGGCGAATAATATTCCATATATCCGGGTGTTGCTCTTCAGGAGGCGGTCCACAGCCAGTCTTCATGGATTCTCTTTGTATTCGGGCAGACTGCTTTTTAGCAAATGTATACGTGCTCCATTTCTTTCTAACTGTTATAATTTCATCCACGGTATTTTGTGGTCTGCATTAATTTTACTGCATATTGAATTCCAAGCCCTCTTTTTAGCACCATTGGTTGCAACATTTGACAGTTTACTAAAAAGCAAAGTTTTACCCTTTTCCACTTCGTCCAGGAGAGTCTGTAGTTTTGCATCGGTAAAATTCGGATTTCGTCTCTTGCTCATATTCACACGTATTTTTTGTTTTTGTTTTTGCAGAAAGAAAATAATTGAAGTACTCCGTATTTATATGAAAGATGCACGAGATTTGCCTTTGAACTTTTTTAAGTATGAAACCGTGACACTTCGAATTCAACTCACTCAAAACATGTAATGATTTCTACCGATTATATATTTAGTTTTAACTATTTACAATTAGTTTGTCATATTGCAAAATTTGGGGTAATTTGCTAATTTGCATAGCGGCCATTTTGCCTTATCATGACGGCAGCCATTACAATAGGATTATATAAGCCCCTTAAATAGAAATGCCAATATGCCAATACCTATGTCGAATGAACAATTTGTTCGCATATAGGTGAATTGTACATGTTTTAGGGCTTCTGTCCGTGTACAAATGAACATTGTCTACCCTGAAATCCTTCGGCCTTTTTAGTTTAAAAATCGGAAGCGTAACCATAGTATAATTGCTATATAAGATCATATAAAATGACGAAAAATCGTAAAATAGCAAGATTCAAAACAGAAATACATATGCAAGAAGATATTGTTCATGATTTGTTCGCATACACGGAAACACCTTGTAGGTTGAATTTTAAAGTTAAATAACTTTTAACTTACCTGCTTTCTTTAGTTTTCGGCCAAATTCCTTTGAAAACATGATGATTTCAACCTTCCCATTTCGTAAAAAGTCAAATTTTAAGCATTTTTCCTTAGAATTACACAGCATTTTTTGTAAATATCCGCCAAAGGAAGTTTTTAAAGATACATTAGTTTTAGATTCATGACGGAAAAGGACTGGATTATCCGCAAATCTAAAATAAATTATATTTTCAATCTTAAGCTAAGGGAGGTAATTTGATCAAAAGGGACAAAGTCACGTGGTGCAAATCATTTGAATAAAGTACCCTTGATTTTGCCATATGTTCAATTCTCATATAAAACGTAGTCATAATTTTTGTCTTATGTTTTGTTTCATAGAGTTATAATAAATATACAATTAGTATATAAAAATATGTGTTACCATTAATTTAAAACTAATAATTATTTTCTAATTATTAATCGTTTTAAAATTATCATTATTGGTTACGAATTTTTAAATTTTTCATTGCTAATTTGCTATTTTCTTTTACGCCAAAACTTAGGACAGCGGTTAAGACATCCTAGCTAAGATAATCCTAAGATAGCTTCGATGTGCATTCTGAGACATGTCGTAAGTCGGTCCTAACTTTATTCTAATTTCTATCCTAAGAAATTCTTAGGACCGATCTTAGGACAGTTTCGATAAACAGGCCCCTAATTCCTTGTAGTCTGTTTTTGGCTATACTATTGATTTTCAAATATTATGTTGGCCTCGGCCATAAAACAGAGGCGGAAGATACCAAAGGGACATTCAAACTCATAAGTAGAAAATAAACTGACAACGCCATGGCTAAAAAAGAAAGAGTCCAACAGACAAACAATAGTACACAAAACACAAAATAGAAAACTAAAGACTGAGCAACACGAACCCCACCAAAAACTAGGGGTGATCTCAGGTGCTCCGGAAGGGTAAGCAGATCCATAACTGGAGAGACATTAATTGTCAAAATGCATCTGGTGCAGTAACATTTATACCGTTTATCATATGGATACAGAATTTATGTTTAAGTTTAATAAGATTTGAATATTTTAAGAAGTCTTTACTTAAAATGAACCACATGCACCTTGTCAAGAAATGATTGAATTATTAACTAGTGTACTATTTTGCATGTGCATACACAAACTACAAATCTACCAGCAAAAGTAATTAATTTCTAAAAATCAATCTAGACTGTGCAACGAAAGTAAACCTCATAAAGAAATAAAAAACTTTAAAAACCCACGTAATTGAACAAGTAACATAAGGATAAAAAGGTAATACACTATGATATCCACTCGAGATCTGAATATGACTTGAACAAAATGAATTTAACATAAAATTGGATGGTTGAGTTGATTTATTATGACAAACATTATCATATTCATTTCTGATCGATTATTTTAATTAAAATCCTGGGGCCGTGTCAATGAAAGTATCCTAGGACATGTCCTAAGATATGTCTTCGGACATTATTTAGGATGGTCTTAGGACGTGTCTGAGACATGTCTTAGGATGTAAAACAAAACTATCTTAGGACAGTCCTAACTAGAATTGTCCTAGGACCATCATAACACATTTATTTAATTGATAAAAATATGTAGAAAATTCAATGACATATATTTTATTGTATTTCAGTATACATGTAAAGGGAGGGAGGTTGCATCTGTTATGGAAAAAAAAATTAACGCAAAATAAAAGTTTTAACGCAATACTTATCGATACGTTATTATATACTATAAAAATTAAAAATGAATTTCATACAACAACAAAACTAAATAGTCACAAAATTTTGTTAGACTTTACCAAAAGACTCCGGAATATCTTAATGTATTTAGATATGTGCATCAGGTTAGTTCTAGAACACCCAGACAAAGTTCTTGTAATATGCTTATTATTCCAAAACCTCAAACTGAATACTATAAACGCTCTTTGTTGATATCTGGAAGTATTTCATGGATCAAATTTGTCTACAAATTTAAAATAATGTTACACAATTGAATCTTTAACATATATCGAAGAATATTTTGTGTAATTAGTTTAATTCTATTAACAGTATAATAGTTTAATATTGTATTAGTATTCTTATTATTTATGCCATATTTGTTGTTTTTATTTCGACTTAGGACATCGTACCGTTTAGGACTATCCTAAGACCATCCTAAGACACTTATGTATATATCCTAACTTTAGGACCAAATTTAGGACATATCTTATATTAGGAGACTTTCGTTAACCCACTTAGGACTAAGTCGTGTCCTAAGACTATCCTAAGACACGTCCTAGTCCTAGGATAGCTTCGTTGACACGGCCCCTGAGCTATACACGATGGGGATACATTCCTTAATTAAAACTGTTTATCTAAATGTATGTTTGATAAAAAAAAAGTTTCTTTTTTAATACGTTTTGGATTTTCAAATATTTTGGCCTCGAGCATTACGGAAGATAAATTAATTATCGAAATGTGCATCTGATGCAAAGCAATTTGTACCGTTAATGTTATTTCAATAAAAAACATACGAACTTCTATTCAAAGTACTGAGCAACATGGCTGTTGGTACCCTTGGAGACTAACAGTCCATCAACAGAGGTATCGACACTGGTGACGTTTTATAAAGTCTGAGTAGCAGCTGCAAGCTTTTGAATACCGAATGAGTTGGCAAATGTATATCCCATATGCAGGTGAAGTTGGTATATTGCTGCTAAGGTGGGGGAAATTTATAATTTCAAAATTAAAATCGTCTCGTTTGTCATTGATTCTGGTACTGAGATGACCGCTTGTGACAAATTCGAGGTGTATAAGTCTACAAATGAGGCGGAGGAAGCCGTGTCTGTTATTTCTTTAATTTCTAGTTCTGGAGGATATATTAATGAAAACCAATCAGAAAAGTTTGGATTGTTAATGGAAAGAACATCATCAATATATCTGAATGTGAAATTAAATGATCTGGCTTCTTGGATCTTCTTGTTTTTGATAAGTGTCTGAAGGAACTCCGACTCATATGAAAATAAGAAGAGGTCGGTAAGGAGAGGCGCACAGTTCGTTCAATAGGAATGCCGACAAATTGTTGAAAAAGTCTACCTCCAAATTCAACAAATATGTTGTCAATAAGAAACTCCAGTATACTGATCACTAGTTTCTCTGTTTATCATGTTTTACCTTTTTGTTCATTATTAACAAAATATGCCGTATGTCATCCCAAAGCAATACATTTTAGCTATTTATTTCTAAAAATGTTCAGCGGAAGATACTAAGACCTTGTTGATAAATATTCCGTATCAACTTTACAAATAATACATGATGTTCTTGAAGTATAGATTCTAGGTATTGACGTTGTTTATCATCCTTATTACGTGTTATACTGTTCTTTTATTTGTCTTTGTAAATTATTAACCTTTACTGTTTTGTCAAATATTTGTTTGTTTTTATAGTGATTAAGATTATAACACAATGTTGACTGTTGTACCCCTATTTTTGACATTTTTTCCTATTATGTCTGTATGTTTTGTTCACACATTGTTTTCAATATAATGGAATTTTATGCGACTGTCATACAAGTAAGAGATTTAGCTAGCTATAAAACGAGGTTTAATCCACCATTTTCTACATAAGGAAATGCATGTACCAAGTCAGGAATATGACAATTGTTTGTTTTCCATTGGTTTGATATGTTTGGGTTTTTGATTTCGCCATTTGATAAGGGACTTTCCGTTTTGAATTTTCCTTGGAGTCCTGTATTTTTGATATTTTACTTTTTTCCATTTATATATCAAAAAGAAAACAGTACCAATGTTTTTGTATTAGAACGCATTTTGTCAAATAAATGTCTCTTCAGTGATGCTCGGGACCAACATAATTGAACATTCAAAACATAATGCATACTTTGAAGAGCTGGTACAATCGATATGACCAGAACTATTAATTTGTGCATTGACTCATATTTTAGATCAGTATAGCCTATGAAACACGTTGGGACTGAGCACTGTAATATGTACATGGGAATGAAGAGGTGCAATACGGAAAGGCTATATAATTTATATCATGATTAACGTCACACGTCCTTGGGTATACATAATACCTTAAAGAATATTGTTAGTCTTAACAAGAAAAATCACTTTATTCAAATTGCATATAAGAGTGTAAACTCCAACAATGTAGTTACAACAGTTAAAAATTACGTAATATCACAGATTTGATAAAAATAACACATAAAATTTTAATATATTAATTTTGCAGGATTACACGACAATCGTTTTCTTGCAAATATATGTTAACTTTTATATAAGTCTTCAAACTATCATATCGCTAAGGTCTCCAAAGATTTGGAAGGTCAGGGGGTTCTTGTCTTGGTATTCCCCGCAAAGGAGGGAGCACCTGACGACGACTTTTATCAAGATCTTCATCGCATACTGTGGTTCTCATTTTTAACATGTTAAATGCTTGTGTTTTAGGAATAAGATCAGGAATACTCTCGTCTTCAATTTCTTGAACACCCATGGTACGCATTCTCCGCAAAACTGTTGCCTTAGTTACTTGTTGATTTCCTTTTATTTCAATACCACCTTTCTTAGGCTGAACTAACCAAGGATTTTCTTTAACTGATATTGGTTTTTGTTGCATTTCAAAGTCGATCTGAGTTCGCGCTCTAGCTATGTTTCGATCATTATGACCATGCTTTGAATGCGAATGATAAATATTCCTTAAGTTTTCTATTCTTTCTTCATACTGTTCGTCATTAAGTTTTGGTTGACTTATTTTGTTTTCAGGAACATACTGTTTGATGCTTAGGCTAAACCTCTTCCTTTCTTTTGATCTTTTGAAATTGCTTGTTGCGCCACTTGAAATTGTAAATATTGAAGAGTTATCATCGAAACGATCGCTTGTACTATTAGTCGATCGCTTTGGTTGCTCACAAACGGTTCCAAAATTTAAAAGCGTTGGTGCCGATTTCGATAAAATAGGTTTATCCCCATTTTCCGTCTTATCTTCAGGTGTTGAATTTATTAGACGTTTGACATCATTTTGATTATTTTTGTCACTTTGGTTCTTTTTGTTTCCATTTTGTTATCCTCTCTCACTTGATCTGATTTTTCATTTTCAATACTTTCTATAGGTACTACAGAATTTTTTGAGTGAATTACCTTTCGCTCTTGTTTTTGCCGGGTTTGTTTTGGTGGCTTTTTGTTTAAACTTTCAAAGAAGGTATTGTTGAATACCATATTTGCAGCTTTGTCTGGCCGTAAAGTATTGTTGTTTGATTTTTTATAATAATCTTCATGTTTATTTTCTTGGGCAAGTGGTCTCTCCTGCAATGTATTATCAATCGAAGTTACATTCAACTGACGGGGGATGCCCTTTGATTTCATAGACATATCATTATGTGGAGTGGAATTTTCATTTTCTTTCTGGATCTTGTTTGATAATTTTTCATTTTCCTCACAGAAACTTATTTCTTTTTCAAAAAGATCATTACTTGATTCTGATTTTGTCAATACACTTTGTTTTTCACAATATGTTAATCTTTTATTATGTTCTTCTGCCCTATTGTTATTTTTATCGTTGTCCCTTGTCTTATTAGATTGTGTTTCTTCTTGATTCTTACACGTGATTGTTTCCACTATTATTTTGTCTTCCTTCTTGTCCGTTTTTGCATTTTCCTCGTTTTGTTTATTTGATATTGGTGAAATGGTATTAGAAACAGTTTTCTTTTCAATTCTTAAATCTTCATTTATTTCCCTCTGTTGACTTTCCGATTGTGGAGATTTGAACATTATCGTTTTCTTGGTTTCATTTGTAATTTCTTTATTTTCGTTAGTGCGTATTTGTTCTGTTCCTGAATATGTATTCTCTGTTTTTCTGCCTGGCTTACTAATTTCTTTTGTATCTAATAATCCATATTCATGAGGTTTAGGGATTGTCTTTGTCTTCTCAGATTTCGATATTTTAGAATTTTGTTGGTCATTTTCGATAATGTCAACATGTTGATCTAATACTTTATTGTCTGTTTTACCTTTTTGTACTTTACCTTCTTCTTTTCTAATTACTTTCTTATCGGGTGTAGTGTCGATATCCTTCTTATCGGGTGTAGTGTCGATATCCTTCTTATCGAGTGTAGTGTCAATATTCTTTTTATCGGGTGTAGTGTCGATATCCTTCGTATCGGGTGTAGTGTCGATAGCCTTGTTATCGGGTCTAGTGTCAATATCCTTTTTATCGGGTGAAGTGTTCAAGCCTTTAATTTGACTTTTTACATTTCTCTTATTTCTTTCTTCTGATTTAGTATCAGTTTGTTCTTTTTCGTTTATTTTAACATTATTTTTGGTGTCGCTTTCATCATCAATATCTGGTGCTCTTGTTGAATTAGCTTCTTCTTCACTTAACTTACCCGGATTCTTTCCGGTTTCAATTTTAGTAGGAACCGTTTTCTTTTCTTTTGAAATCTCATCTGTCTTTTTTGACTTTTTAATTTTAGATCCAATTGATACTGTTGCTTCTTTCTTTGTAGGTGGGTCTAACTCCTTTATTGGGTTGGGTTCATTGGTTTGTTTAAAAAAATTTTCTTTTTCGACTTTAATATTATTTTCTTTTTTGACTTTGACTTTAATACTATTTTCTTTTTCTACTTTAATATGTTTTTCTTTTTCGACTTTAATAATATTTTCTTTTTCGACACTACTATTTTTTCCAGAACTTTTCTTTTTGTCGTTGTTATTTTGGGCTGAATTATTTTGCTTGGAATTTTCCCTGTTCTGTTGTGCGATACTGTTTTGATTTTGCTCTTTTACCACTGTTGCATAAGCTGGAGGTGGGGAGTGTTCTTGTGTTTGAACTACACGTGGTGATTCTGAATTTCCCTCTAGCTCAGCCTCGGAACCACTCTCTGATGTTACAACGACAGGTCTGGGTGCTGATCGACCAAATTTTTTGTGAACTTTTGCTTTGTTTTATTAGCCTTAGATTTCTTCTTACAACAAACGACACAGATCAGTATTATGATGATTATAATAAGTAAAGCTGTTACAGCACATGCAATTATTATATATATTAAGGTATTGTCTTCTTTTGTACCTGCAACAAAAATATTTATGAAAATGACACTAAAAATCTTAAAAAAAAAACAAGTACGGGAAATAAATATTTTGTTTAAGCGATTGTTTTAATAACATATGTTCGTGAAGATGCCTGGTTCTTTCTACGACTGGGTTATATTGAAGAAAAAATATAGCTCAGAGTACAGTATATATTATTCAATGCAGCATTAAAATAGCTTGAAATACGGTAAGTCATGAATAAAGGTCAACTGTAGACATTCTTTTCGATACAGTTTTATGATTACTTGAAAGCAATTCGTTTATTCTAACTTACTTGCAGCAACTTGTACGGTTGTAATGCTGACTGTACTTGTTGGTGCCCCCTCTAGTATGTAGCTAATACGAAAACCTGTATTAGATATCGTGTTGTCAGTTGAGAAAAGAATATACATAGTACCATCTGTACTGTAAACTGAGAATGGTACAGTATCTCCAAGACCACAGCACGTCTTCTTGATGCGTGTTGCGCTTGAGTTAGAACCTATTGTAAAAATGAGCAAAGGTATTAAACACGGTATTAAAATTGTAAAAGGATGAGCCATGAAAAGAAAGGTCACATATTTATATGTTAAATATACAGAATTAAGACACTAACCAAGACAGCAACTAAAACTCCAAAGGACATATAAGGGTCAATACAATGGTTTCAATGATGTACAAAAGTCTAAACAATGTGTCAAGGTTTTAATCATTCCGAGTCTTGAAGTTAATTGGACAACAACTAACGAGGTTTCTGAACTTGACAGGAAAATGAACATGTTGTCGAGTTGAACTAGCTTTTTGAGATCTTCCCTATATTTGCGATAATTGAGGAACATATAACATGTCGTACAACCGACCCTTTTCAATTTGTTTGAAACCCAGCTAATATGATCATACCTCCTTATTGTCGTATAGCACAAGAAAGGACATATTGAATTTTTCTGTATATTTTTTTTACTTTTTGAATTTAATACGCTCTTAAATATTTCTGTTTACTCAATATTATTGAAATAGTATCAACATAATTAATTACAAAGTACATTTTCCAATGTTTTTTGCTGTTTTTTTACCAGAACGTCTATTCATTTCTTTTTGCATCCTCATAACTACTATATAATGTCGTTTAAATCGCGCTTACAGAAACGATAGGAAAAGTTTTCACAATTTATTTTTTAAGTTCATTCAAAATATTTGCAAACTGGAAGCATGTATCTGCTCACACGGTACAGTGTCTCACTGTTTAGCTTCTGAGAAAATATGAAAAATTCTGATTAGTTGTTTCTTGGAAAAGTGTGTCGAAAATATTTCTTGGACGGACGAACAGACATACAGACGAAGATGATTGCAATATTGCCCAAATTTCTAGAAAGGGTTGTAATTTTGGGAGCAAAAAGGTAAAAATTTAAATTTCTGCATTATTTTACAGTGTCGAACTTAAAGACTACTATTTGAACGAGTTAGAGTCTATCTTCACCAATCAAAGACTAAATTATTTCAAGTTGCAAAAACTACGAAGTGATATCACAGGCGCTCTTCAATAATCACCAGTAAAGGTCCGAATGTGAAACTCATTAATATATGCTGTTGAACAACTAATGAAAAACAAAAAAAAAAAACAAAACGACAAAAGACACAAAGTACCGTTCTAAAAGTAACTCACAGTTACTGAAAGCTACATGTAGTTCAAAGTAAATTAATTAGCAATAAATGACGTTTTTCAATCAGCCAGTGCATGTGCACCTTCAACGGATTAAGTATAAAGACGTCATAAATAGTCCGAGAACAGCATGATATTGACCTTGTCAAATGTCAAATCAAGGTATCGACAGAATATAGGACGGTTCGTAAGTTTTTATAATTGAACAGCAAAAGATATTTAGTTATGTTTTAATTTAATGGTAGCAAAGTCAATGTTTGTGAAGATAATATTCAAAGATTTTATGTAATAGGTAAATTGATAACTTTTGATAATAAGCTTATCCAGAATATCAATGTGAGTCTTTATGGTCTTTGACTTTTTTGTTTATTTAAAAAAAAATTTAGACGTCACATGTGTAACATGGGTATATACTACTTGTGTATTAGAAATTATCAGTTTAGTTTGTTTTAAAAACCTTTTAAGGTTTACACACCATCGTAAATATAGACGTTATCATCGATACAAACTCCCTTGTTATTGCCAGTCTCCAGGGCACATGCCAGAAATTCGATTGTAATCGTGTAATTTGCAGTTTCTCCTGTAATTAACCAGTCTCGCGAATAGTTACTGCAATTAAAAATGAAATAATTTTAAAACATAAAATCATGAACATTTTATTGTATAGCAAAACAAGTGAATTTAAAAATTAGAAAATAATAAAGGTTAAGCAGATCCAGCTACATATGTGCACCTTAACTAATGAGATTAAAAAACTGTGTGAAATATAGCTTTTGTTATTTCGTTTGATGTCATTTTAAAACTGATCAACCGTATTTTTGATGAATGCATGCTGTACATGTATTATAATGTATGAGATTAAGATTTAAAAAAAGTCATTCTGGCAACCTAAGATCACCCCCGGTTTATTGTTGGTTTCGTGTTGTTAGTTTTTAGTTTTCTATGTTGTGTTTTGAAGTCTATTGTTTGTCTTTTGGTGTGTTTTTTGTTTTGTTTTTTGCCATGGCATTGTCAAATCTTTTTCAGCTTATGAGTTTGATTATTCCTTGTGTATCTTCTGCCTTTCTTTTAAGAGCGATAGTCTTGCCATTGATGACTCAATAGCTATAGTTGGAATCACTGTTAAGGAACGACATATATTGTACATTTGCAAGACAAAAGACCAGTTTTAACATGATTGGGATGATATCAAAACGCAAAAGATTTTATCGAGGACAAATCCTATAACGCCATTATATCGAATAACTTTGGAGGAAACTATCATAGAGTTGTCGCAAGTAGAGAGGCATATATATGTGATACAATCTAGTTTCCTGGTTTTCTATGGTTTCAAGTGTTATATATTTATACGTGTATGTTATATGATATCTAAACCTCTTACTTTGAATGATCGTATAAAGATCGTTAAGTGAAATGTGTCAAGTGCATCAAGATACATGTACATATTATCACCTTTTGTTTAGCTTTCTTGCTCGTATGATCCGACATATCTTTACTTGATTTTTTTCTGGATAGTTTCACACACAAACTCAGATCAGATACAAACAAGAAACTAGTTATCTTGTATTAGCATGTATGGTTAAGACATTCTCATATCAATCTATCGTCCTGAAAATGCATGAAATATTTGCCACTGGACGTTAAGTAACCACAAATCAATCAATTAATCTAAATCAATTCATACATTTACTTTCTTTCCTATTTAAATCCATTTATCTATTTAAAAAAAAAAGATGTATGCATTAACTTACCCATCTGGATAATTTCCAACACCATAAGTGTCATGTGACTCAAATGTTTGCAAGTATGGGGTAGCTGTCAAGTCGATGGTACCATTCGCATCTAGAAAAAGAGATGAAGAGTTTTAGTTGTGTCCACATTTCATTTGATGCATGTGCCTTTAAGTAATAATTTTGCGATGTCAAATTTTTAATTGGTACGATTCCTATAAATACATTTATTTTCTTTATTTTAACAAACGTTATTTACCGCTCTAGCCTGATCCATAAAAAGATATTGTCCTTTGTGGCCTGTCATGATTTTTCTTTGACTTATCAGTTACATTTATGTTTTTTTGTTCATTTGCAAGTATTCATTATATTTTGAAAATGTTTTCATTGTCCTATTTCCTTTTGCAACATAGGAATCATAATAGCTTAATCAAAATTGATTTTCAACCCCTAGAAGGTGATACTTAGCGTAGCGATGAAAACTTATGATAATGATCTATTCTGCATTTTTTTCATCAAATTCAAAATCAAAATTAAAAAAAAAATATTGATAATAGGCATGGGTGTCATTCGGTATATCGAGAAAAAATGATAGTGAAAGGATAGTGGTCAAGCATTGCGATCGGATCGTGAATACAATTAAGTGTAATTCTACTTCAAAATCTGTGAAAAATCTGCTGTATTTTCAAAAGGTGGAACAAATCAGAAAAAAGAAATATGTCTGTCAAAATGATTCAACTTCCTTAATAATGCTGTGCACCCAGTTGAAGAAAAAAATCAGTAGTTTGTAAGAAATCACGAAAGGTGACACACAATCCTATGAGAATCATTAAAAAAAAAAAAAAAAAACACGTTTTGTATCTATAATGGTCACATTCCAATATATCATGATACATTTGAAACTTAATCTTAAGTTTGTAAGATAGTCCGAGAAAATAAAAGTATGTTATTACTTTTAAAGGTAATATTATTTTTGATAAAAGTATAATTTTGTAGATTTTTATTCAAAATTGATCGTGAAAGATCAGGCAAAGCATTATTTTGATCGTGAAAGACAAGGCGTGATCAGACTTAATGATCAGAAAAAAAAAATTATTCAACCAATCGGTATACTTGTAACTGGTTGAAGCTTGTAATTACTTACTAAGAACGTAAATTTTCTAATGCTTTCATTTCTTTTTTGGTGATACATATGTATATATATATAAAATGTCTGAATATTAGCCAACGATAAATCTTACGAGGCGATGGATCATATAAATATGATACAGTACACTACAAAATATAGTATATAATAAGCAAGTCTAAAAGGGTACAACATCACCAAAAAAATAATAAAATTTTTCAGTTAACAAAACAAACTTTTCTGATTGGGTCCCATTAATAGTCCTAAACCAGAGATTACAGAAACCACATATGCAGCTTCCGCAGCTTCATTTTTATACATGAACCCCGAATTTAACTACAGCGGTCATCTCAATACCAGAGTCTATGACAAACGTGATGATTTCAATTTTGAAATTATAACTTTTCATCACCTTAGCAGAAATTTACCAACTTCATCCGCGTATGGACTATACATTCCTCAACTCATACGATTTTATGAGCTTGTATGCAGCTTCTACTCAGTTTGTAAAACGTCATCAGTGTCTGAGCAAAAAAATTAATGAGCCAAGGTTTTGTGAAAAAAACGGCTCGTCCTTTTTTCTCAAAAATTTAATTGGAAATTACCAAGACCTTATAGATAACTATTCAGTGTCTACTTAACAAAAATACGGGATGGTCTTGAGTTATAGATTCCAGGTGCTAACTCTGTAGAATTCACTTTACAGTTTTACATATGACACCTGACGTGGTTCGGTATATGTGCATCCATCAAGCTTTCAGGGTTTTTTTTTGGTTTCGGCGTTCCTTATGCGGGTGAGTCCAGAGATACAATTCGGACACATGAGGCTTTTATAGTGTTGTTTTCATTTTGCTTACCCTTGTATTGATATTTGTCTTATTTTTTCTCTATCGGGAAAGTGTACATGTCAATATTCTTTACTATATCATGTATACTGACTGTATTATCAACTACACAAATGTTTTTGTTGGCATCTTTGTTTGATTTAATTGTAAATGTGTTTGACGTTTCATTCAATTGTGTTGTATGTCTGTGATGTATGTTTACACAGTTTTTGGCTGCTGGATCCCAGTTATAGCCGCGTTTACCAATTATGTCTGTTTGGGTTGCTCACCCAATTTGGAAATATTACGGAACATTACACAACTGTCATACAAAAGGGCATTTTAGCTAGCTAGAAAACCACCATTATCTTAGGAAAATGCATGTGCAAAGTCAATATAATAATGACAGTTGTTTCCTGCGGTTTTTTTAAAACTATTTGTTTATCTCCAATTTTTAAAAAAATCGATAAGGATCTTCGTTTTATAGATATGACTGTCATGAAAATTAATGGACATCATATGAAACAATCTAACTTTTCATAGGACACCAAACTTATGCAGGACAGACAGACGGACTTATATTGTTATAAGGCAACAGGATGTTATGGTATTATCAGATAATCAGATTCAATGGCATTGAACCATCATAGCCCTATTAACAATCAAGTGAAGCAGAATAAGTCATGCAAATCATGTCTTTTGTTATACCAATTACAAATATAAATTAAACATGTGTTTAAAGAAAGATTTGATCGTTTTCGTGGATTTTTGCAATAACAAATACTAGAAAGCTGCAATAGATCTTTCACGATCCTTTTCACGATCATCAAAATGAAGTACCTGATCTTTCACGATCCAAAATATTCTCATTTTTGCAAAGTTATTGATTAAATCAAAACAAAATAACTATAAGAACTATTTAAAACAGTAATATTAAACGATATTGTTAAGAGAAAAGTAGTTTATGCATTGAAAATTTGAAAAAAGAAAATCATGTTTGTTTACATTTTTATTTCTTTGAAATTTCGAGGAGCAATCTTTTTGTAGTTTTGTAAAAACGGTGTACTTTTAAACCCTGATTTTCTTGGATACTGATCATAATGTTGAACCATTTCGACAGACAGTTTTATTTTTTCCAATATTTGTCATTATGATTCATAAATATTAGATTATTTACTGACGTTGTATGTGTTTTCTCGATAAGATTTCCTTCACGATCCTATACCTGATCTTTCACGATCCAATTGCAATACTTGTTCACCGTTACTTATTCTTTCACGATCATTTTTCTCGATATACCGAATGACAGCCGTGATAGGAGTTTTGAATCAGTTTATAATTTTTAAATAATCTTTGATTTTGACATAATGCTATTACCATTTTAACCAACTGGCATCTGCTTATCCTATACCCGCTACGTACAGATCGAAATATGCAAAAAATAGACGTGTTTACAAGTATTGTATTTAAATTCAATATAAAGTCTCTAATTGGAAAATTTTTCCTTTATATTCAATGAACACTGATAAAAAGTTTGACAGTTTACTTAATGTTAAATATCAGAGAACTTAAGAATCTAATATTGGGACGGTTGTAAACACCTTAAATTACAAAAGGGTAACTTCTAAAGTTCAAATTTCATCTTTGGTAGAGACAGTTGTCTTGTTTTCATATCCAAGAAAGATCAATTCAATAATTCAAGCGATACCATGCAATTATCATTTTATTTTCGATTTACCACAATTGGACTTAAATGATTAATCTAACCAAGAAAAGTGTAATGTAAACACAAAGGGGTAACATATTTAATTGAAATTAAAACACAGTAGAAATAAAATATCGAAAAAGCAAAGACAGCAAACTGGCCAAATGAAAAAAATTAACAGACCAATAATGTCACAATATTGTAGAAAGGAAGCTCAGAACTGAGGTAAATTAAAAATCGCCGGGAACACAGCGGACATTAAAACTTCAGCAGCCACCTCTTTAACATCGATATCTTGATTTGAAAGTCATTATTTATTCTCTAACTTTTAAGACCAATAGCAAATCTAGAAATTCGAATTCATTCAAAAGACAAACGTTGATAATGTGATCAGTTTAGCTTCATATAAATTACTTCTTATCTGATGTTGAAGTGAGCATACAAGTACCCCCAAAAGGGTTGACTTGGATATCAAAATACGGACATCCATTGGTTACTGCCTATTCGACAATCTTGTAGTTAAATTCATGGTAGCGTCCGTTTAAATGTTAGGAATGAATGAATATGCAGCCTTGTCCAGACGGAAAGGGGTGTTTAGTTGATCACGCTATAGATTACTTACAACTACTACTTAAGGGCTTGGTATGTGACCTAGAAACCACGAGATAGGTCTTAACAAAACAGAACAAAGGAGAATGAGTAACTGATAATTATAGAAATATAAATTACGTTTCACATGTCATGTGAAATCGTTTACCTAAATGGATGCTTTTTGTGCCGAAGGGACACCTTTCCAGGTATACAGATTGTAGTTCCTATTTATCTTATCTGTGGAAGGATTAAACGATACATTGTGAATTAATTACTGATATTATATGAATAGTTATTTGAAACTGACATCATCAAGATTCTTGTTGTTTTGATTGACACCGGATTTGCTATAAATGTTCGGCCAGATTTTTTCAAAATCTCATCGGTACTCTATTTGTCGTTTTACTAATCCTTTATTTGTTATAGGCAGACTTAATGTATTTTCAGAAACTTAGTTTCATTTTAAAGATATAAGTAAACATTAACTGAAATGTAAATTTATTTATCAAACATTTAAAATCAATGCACAACATTTGAAAGGTGTCTCGAACTGTAATTCTTTTCAAGCTATATGAACATCCTGATTTTGAGTCTAGTAATTATAAATCACTTCCTTGAACTACTGTGAAAGAAGAAAAATAAAATATGTTTCACATTGTATCTGGATTGATTGCAAGTTTAGAAAAAAAAAGATCAAGTATTCAGACAAACAAGTGTTGCATGCAAATTAATGGAAAAAAATTGTCGTAATTTTTCTTCTCTTATAATCTTTGCAAAATTATACATTTTCAAAAACAATTACGAGCTGAAAGTGTAACTTCAAAATTGTATGCATGAATTCCTCTCCTTTGTTATATGAGTTTAAATGTCCCTCTGGTATCTTTCGCCCCTTCTTTTATAAAAATTTCTAACTAGCAGTATCGATTTTATAGAACAGTGCGAATTTGGTACAGTGTACCCTATATAACGTAATACCGGATGTAAAATGTTACTTCTTTAGTATTAGAACTTATGCACAAATTGAATATGCATGTTTGTAGGATTCGAGAGTATAAATGTTCAATTCCTTATTATCCAACGTAGAATAGCACTTACATTTAACAGGCCTAAATAAGTATAACAATTTAAAAGATTTGTTTCAGTAACCAGTACTTCAAATTTTAGACGGAATTATAAATGAGCAGCGCCCAATAAACACACTGTACACGTCATCTAAATGTTTTAATTTACAAAAATGTAGCTTCACTAAAATATGATCAAATATGATAAAAAAATATTTTGACGTATACCATATTTGCATCATAATTCAAATTAATAAATGTTTACTGTATGCTTGTTGACTATACAAGCATGATTTGGGAAATAAGCATTTCCCCTCTAAAATATGAATAATCACTTTTACTAATTTGAGTATTGGTCAATGAGACAGCAACCCACATAATAAAATAAACCAAAAGACACTTAATGAGAGGTAAACATAAGTGTACCTATCCCGTAAGGAGCCTGTAATTCAGACTAAGTGGTTGTCGTTTGTTGCTGTATATCTTATTGTATTTGTCTTTCGTTCATTTTTTTTTGTACATAAATTAGGCCGTTAGTTTTCTCGTTTGAATTGTTGTTTAACATTAATTTGTCATTTCGGGGCCTGTCATAGCTGGCTATGCGATATGGGTTTTGCTCATTCAGTGTTGAAGGCCGTACGGTGACCTATAGTTGTTATCCCCTATGTCATTTGTTCTCTGGTGGAGAGTTGTCTCAGGTAATCAAACCACATCATCTTGTTTTCAACAATAACAATGTGTCTATACAATATCATTCCCTTATAGGTCTCCATCGCCACTAAATTGTCCAAACATATCAACAGTCTTACATGTACATTTTCAATACAAATATGTAATGTGGTAAATGCATTTAAAACAAAGTTGTTGTTTTATCTTTCTTTTCGATTTCATCTTTTTGATTTCCTATTTTACCAATAATACTAGAATACAACGCATGAAAATAGTCCGTTAAGAAAAATGAAAAGCACGTTCCACAAGGAAACCTTGTATGGATTGAAAGAAATTATACCTAAATAAAAAATGTCATACAATTTTTTTCGGGAGGGGGATTATATTACTGTTTTAACCCATATAAGGGCGTAGATGTCATACTAGTTGTTAGGGGCAGACAATTTGGCTTCTTTATGGAATACTTCAATGCCAGGGTGCCTAGGTTTGATCCTACAAATTTTGAATTAATTTGGTCAACTGAAACAAAAACTAGAGAAACCTGTGACGTATACAATTTTTACTGGCTGCTACCAGCCTTTCTCTCGTAACCTACAACGAATTTTAGAATAATGTTGAAAGAATGTTAAGTGATTGTTAGAGACAAATAACGAGTATTTTATATACATGTTCATTACTTCCATATCTGTAATAACATTATCATCAGGTTAAAAGGTTACCACTTCATATTAGATTATTAATACTATTCAAATACAATGATATACAACTGTGACTTCATAACATAAATGACAGTTGGAGACTGATTAAATATTTAGTTATAAAATGTGACGAATCGTTTAAATGTACTCTCGAAAAGACAATTAATACTGAAACATCTACACCCAATGTTCTAAATCCTGGTTTAGCATGAGTTATATGAATGATCCAATATTTAAATTATATTATTTTTATTCTTTTCTTTATATAGTTTAACACTTATTGCATCATACAATTTCCCATTTTTTTAAGAATAAAAATAGGTTGTGAAGTTTTGGCACAGTACATACAACAAGACAGTCAATAATTTGTAGTTTTAATATGAGTTTCATTTAAAAATTGTTAAGTAATATAATTGTAAATTTATTTAATGTCTTTGGAAAATTTTTCAGAAACTATAAGTGAAAGGAGTTTCAAATTCCCTTAAGCAGCAAATGTTCGCAAAATTTGATCAAACGGAAGCAAACTTGACTTTTGATATAAAATAAAGTGCACTAAAAATGGCGTTGTTTAAATTGACTGAAGGATTTCAGGAATGAAGACATTTGAAAGAGAAAAGAAAAACAAACTAACATTGGCCCATTTACATAAAAGCAGGAACAAACAGTTGTTATGTAATTGATAATACAGAGGTTAAGCAAACGTGTGTGTACGTGAACACACACGAGTATCATAAAAAATGAGAGCTATATTGTATATTGGATTACATTAGTAAAAGCACAATTTATTAATCTATTAAACCAATTCAAAATCTATTTGAAGAAACAGGATTGATCAATTGTCAATATCTTAACTAAACAGCAATTTTTTTAAAGTTCAATTTAAGTTGAAATATGACTAAGTACATTGAATTGTAATTAGTAAAATTCTTAATCATAATTAGTTGTAAAATTCTTTTGTTCGAAAATGGATTTTTGTCGATATCGATAAGTTTTGCGGATGTAAAAAGTTGCATTCAAACAATCCAATACAATTTATTTGAAGAGACTGCTGTGATGTCATTTTGTATAACCAACATTTAAGATTTTAAAAGTTATTCACAGCTGTTGTTTATTCCATGCGATTTAAAGCTTGACACATGTAAATTTCAAAAGGATAACCTCTAGATTTAGTTTTTTTGTCGTTAGTTTGTTGTCTAATTGAAGTATACTCCTACATCTCCTTTTATTCATATTTTAATATTGTTTAGAGCCCGAATAGCTTTTATTCTATTTCAGATGTTAACATAAAGCATGAACTTGATTTTCAATTGATAGAAGCCTGACCATACATGGAGCTGTCAAATTGAGTTCTTTAGCTAACAACCAGTTCCACTGAACGAACTTATGTCATAAAAAATATACTGTCTTCAAAATTATGGTCATAATAGATAAAGCCTATTGTTACTGTTTCCTTTTGTATCAACATTAATTGTCAACATTACGAGTATCTTTTTAGGGAGGGATAAATCGTACTTTGTAACAAATAATTTTGATTCAAACAAAACATTATCAGTAACTTACATCATCAACTTGATTGACAACATATTTGTTACGTTTGAAGAACGTTTTTTCAACAAACAATCAGCATTCCTATGGGAATAAACTGTGCTCCTCTTCTTGCCGACTTGTTCCTTTATTCATATAAGATATTCTTAGGAAAAACGAAAAGAAGCTAGCATTGTCCTTTTACTTCACGTTATATAGATGATGTCCTTTCACTAAATAATTCAGAGTTTGGTGACTATGTTGAACGCATCTATTCAATCGATCTTGAAATAAAGGATGCAACTGATACAGTTAAGTCTGCCTCCTATTTCGACTTACATCTAAAAATCGACAATGAGGGTCGGTGAAAACAAAACTTTACGACAAAAGAGATGATTTCAGGTTCCCAATTATGAACTTTCCATTTCTATGTAGCACCATTTCAGTAGCGCCTGCATATGGAGTATATATCTCCCAGTTGATATGATATTTCAGAGCTTGCATTTCCTATTACGATTTCCTTGAAAGAGGATTGCTGCTTACAAGGAAGCTATTAAACCAAGAGTTCCAAGTGGTGAAGTTAAAATCATCCCTTCAAAGATTTCTAGAACGCCATCACGAGTTAGTTGACTGTATGAAATATCTGTGTCACAGATGACGATGGATATGTTCCAATTGTCGTAACCACAATCCCATCCTCGAATGTGACCTACCGAATTAGACTTATCACTGGGTTTGTACTTACACGAGAAAAACGACGGGTGCCACATGTGCAGCAGGATCTGCTTACTCTTCCGGAGCACCTGAGATCCCTCCTGTTTTGGCGGGGTTCGTATTGCTCAGTCTTTAGTTGTGTTTTGTGTACTGTTGTTTGTCTTTTCGTTGTTTTACATGTTTTGCCATGGCATTGTAATTTTGTTTTGAATATCCCTTTGATATATTTTGCCTCTATTTTGTCATAACGTTAATGGCGTGCTTGTCTCAACTGACTTTTTGAAATTAAATGTAGAGAAACCTGTCACTAGACTTCAAATTAAATGTCAAAGTTCATGTTACTAAAGAAAGTTTTTACACTTTATATGTGTCATTTTTTTTGTACAATATTTTCTAATTCCGAAAACAAATTAAATAAATACATATATTAGCAAACTCTAAAATGCAGCAACTAAAAACAGACATGACAAGGACATATCTTTTCTGTTGCACACTCTCCGTTTCGATAAAGTTATTCATTATTCAAGATTAAGTCAACTTGTTTATTTATGATTTTGTTAAAAACAATTGGACAGAACGATTGTTTTACATCTTATTTAAATTCATTGTGATTAACAAACATTAGGAAAAATAATTACACCTTACATATATTATAAACAATTCTATTGGGTAACACGTTATTACGTGACATGGAATAATTCAGTTAATTTTCATTTAAGTGCATGAAAGGACGAATAAGCAAAAAAATCACACACAGCGGTGAATAATTAGATATAAGAAGATGTGGTATGAGTGCCAATGAGACAACTCTCCATCCAAGTCAAAATTTATAAAAGTAAACCATTATAGGTCAAAGTACGGTCTTCAACACGGAGCCTTGGCTCACACCGAAGAGTAAACTATAAAGGGCCCCAAAAATTACTAGTGTAAAACCATTCAAACGGGAAAACCAACGGTCTAATCTATATAAAAAACGAGAAACGAGAAACACTTATGAACCACATCAACAAACGACAACTACTGAACATCAGATTCCTGACTTAGGGCAGGTGCAAACAAATGCAGCGGGTTTAAATGTTTTAATGGTACTAAACCTTCACCCTTTTTCTGAAACAATAGTGTAACATCACAACATAGAAAGACACACTATAAAAAATCAACTGAAATAGATAATAACCCTACTATTCACCGGCGAATAACCTTTCGTTTTTTTTATTAGTACACGAGTTATCTCCCATAAAAATGACGTCAAAGACGTAAGTAAATAAAATGGCAACGTTCACGCTACAGGAAAGTAGTCCATCGAGTGACGAGGTAACAAGGCTTGGATATTTATCTGGTGTCGCGGATATCTCTTATAAACGGCCCTTTTCAGGGCCATCAATATTTTACGAAAAGATTCTACCTTTGTTGTACATACGAGAAATTCTAAGACCCATAGCCAGAAATTAGTAGTACTTTTGCTAATTAATATTCATAATATGTAAATGAGAATTGTACCACGTGATAATAGTTTGAACTGGACTGGCTTGATATCATTAAAATCTTTAAAACACGGATATTATAAGTTGCCCGTCACAGAGTCCTTGTTTATGATCACTCTGATATTTCCGTAAAGTTGTCAGGCGGTCAAAATCAAAACAATGAAAGCGAATTTAGTGAATTTTTCGTGTTTTCGTGAGTTTATTCTTCTTGACATAGGGGCATTTTAACTTTACGTGGGAATCTAGAGTTCAACTACTACACATACAAGGTTTGGACTTGCTTATTCTTTGGACATTCAAGTTTCAAGTTTCATCCCCGCAACCTGTTTTTGTAATGACCTTGTTAGCCAATTTTCAACACGAAGTTTGCAAATTTGACGTTTCAGCCATTTTAGCCTGTATTTTATACTGCAATGTTAAAAGCCTCTCGCTTCGATTTTTAAAATAGCTCAGGAACCTTGATTTTTGCAACGACAGTCATCATGTTTCGTTTAAATGGTGTTTACATTTATAAATTTTGACTTGGATGGAGAGTTGTCTCATTGGCACTCATACCACATCTTCTTATATCTATGTATATTGTTGTGTATATTTATTTTCTGTCTCCGCAACCTGTCTATCACTTAAATTGAAGTTAAAACAGACATTTTTTTTTTTTCAAAATTCCCTATCATTTCAATATAATTTCCGTGACCCGTATCCGATTTCTTTAGTATAATATTCAAATAAGCAAAGTGGCGTTAATTTCTGGATATGACACATTTATTTTCAAACGTTAACTTGTGTTTGTTACTACAGTTAGGTAAGATTTCTTCAATGGTTCAAACGGCCCATCCACTGTTCGTTCGGTATAATAAAACAATTGTGGCTCCTTAGAAGCGATGAATATCCAAAATTGTCAACCCTAAAAAATTATTTCACCGAGGGCTGCGCCCTCAGTGAAATAACCTTTTCGTGTTGACAATTTTGGATAGTCACCTTTTCTACGGTCCATATTTGTATATTGTCTTATGAAAATGGTGAACATTTTATTTGTTATTTTAGGTGTACATAGTCTTTTACATCATACACTATAACAAAATAAAAAAAATCTCGTTAATATTATTTTCCAAACAAATAACTGTTACATTAAAAAGCAAAACCGTCTATAAAAGCGTGTATCTTTTGGGTATTTTCTGAAATCGAGTCGGTGCAACGAAACCTATAAAAGATATATACAAATTGTACGAATAAGATGAATCAATTTCGCATAAAAAGACAAAATATTTCGCAACAAAAATTAAATGGCCTTCTCCATTAGTGTAGATCTTTTTCAAAATGAATTAATCATACAAACAATAAATTTATAATAAAGATATAAAGTATTAGCAAATAATTTCCATTTATAGTATCGAACCATGATAATTCCAATTCTACATTGTACAAATGTAGCACAATACTAAATGGGAATTAAAAGCTACCTTGTTTCCGCTCACTATATTGGTATTTATTTTATTTGTTTTCAGGAGTTATGTTTTACTAATGTTTTGATTTGTTTCAGTTATTTTATATATGAAGTGCTCACATTGACCACCTAAGGCCTTTACAAAGGTAAATTTCTAATTAATGGCTTCAAAAACAGCCAGTATTGTTCAATAATACTATAGCATTTGATTGTTGTCAGGCATGTGATGTAGATGTTGAGATTAGCATGTTCATAGGGAATTCTTCTCCACCAGCACAACCGATAGCTGATAAATAAATGTGTTCCGTATTCTTTACAAATTATCCTCAAAACGGAATGCAAGGGCAGCGAGATAAAATGTACATACAAAGTAAATTTCACCTAGCAAAGTAATAACAATAAGACTTTTACAACTCTTACAACTCTTCAAAATATAATTACTCTAGTCGATAAACATTGTGTGAATTTATTGAATATAAAAAAGACATATTTAAAAAAATGAAATGAATCCACTTGTACTTTAATATATGAATATTTACGATTTTTTCATATTGTTGTTCGTATAAAATGAAAAAAGTGACGATGGTTAATGTTTAATTTCAAACAAAATGAAATGAATATTATGTAAATTGCTGCAGAAAAGGTATAACTAGTCGGTTATATAATAGCATCATACATCATTCATTAAAAAAGTAACTGCTTCCTTTTCTCTCAGGTTTCGCTACTTTTTAAACTCTATTTCAATTTGCTAGTCTTTACCTCTATATAGTTTCAGAACTTTAGTACTCAGTTGAAACAAAATATGAATAACACGCTTTAAGCATACTAGCATAAAAAGAGAAGGAAACGAATTTGTCAACAGTAGACAAACTAAACAATATAATATGTAGGGACACTTGTGCAAGAAATATCGTAAACGAGCACTTAAGTTTGCAATTTGCAAACATTAGCGGTTATAATTTAATGATTTGCCTCTAAATGACTATAAAGCATTTCTACACTAAAGAGGTTGATTGTATTATAAACAGAAAAAGCGTTATTTTAAAAGAAAGAAGATTCAATAAAGAAAAAAGAAAATAGTAAAAAGCGAAATATATTTTCTCTTCATACCTTTCAACACTAATAAAATTCCAATCACTACATAAATGTAAGACTTCATTATTTATTTTCCATTTTGTTTTTGACTACGGTTAAATTTTCTATTTTTCAACACTTCATCCTCGTTCAAAGGTAAATTTGTTCATGTCACGGCCTTATTATATCCCTTGTGTATTCTTAAACTTTCGGAATTCCACTGATACCAAGTCTTAATAGACTGATAATGTATTTCCCACTTTTTTCAAAGCAATGTACCATCCAAGTGAAACAAGCATAAGTAAAAATGTTATATTATTTATGGACCATATTTAACTGATTCCGTTGATAAATATCGTTCCTTTGATACTGTCGCATGTTTGCACCACGATCAAGTATTAAATGACTTCAACTGTGGAAGGTTCAGTAATATAAATCAATTTAGGAAGCTTAGAATCGATAACTATTTAACTGAACGTGTAAGATTTTTCATATTTTCATATATCCTATTATGGGTTTTTAAACAAAGCAACGGTAAATGTTAATTAGCTGTGAAGCGCCATGGTTACATTTCTATAGAATTCTAAGAACTAGATGATGCGTTGACACTTAAAACTATACAACAAAAGATTGAAAATAGACCGAATTCTTCATATAATAATGATGATACTAATACTACTCAACTACTAATAATAAAAATAACTGATAATGATAATTATGATTAGGAGAATATATTAAATGTTTTGGTGCGTGTTAGAAGAAAGAAAACCCAAAGAAACGTAGACATAATATAGAATATCCGCCGAATTCTTTAAAATTTTCTGCCCGGCCCAAAGTTGGTCATCGGGTGCATAAAGCGTCAATTTTGACGATATTATTTTTACCTTAAAGACCAAAAGGAGAGCCCACCCATTCAGAAAAAAACAGTTTTATCCGATTTTAAGTTACGAGGTTCGTATTTGGGCTCAAACTGCACCTTAAACCTGAGAAACATGACAATAATTAGCCTTAGGTTGAGGGAACATGTATCAGTTTTGAGATGCATACCATACAGTTGACCTCTAAAAGTATGGAGCCATTGGAACCAAAACCCGGTATTTTGGGTAGAATCCGTAATATTACGCCCCCTCCGCATGGTAGAGTTCAATAGTAATATAATATCCACAGTCCATTTGAGTTGCATATTTGCAAGTATGTTAAAACTTAATATACAAATAAAGAGATATGGTATTATTGACAATGAAACAACTATCCACCAAAAACTTTAGAATAACGATGTCAACAGCTACAGTTCTTTGTCCAGCAATAAACAATGAACTATAGTAAGGCATAAACGACCCCTGGATAACAAATTGTAATATAAATCTAAATAGAAAAAAAAAGTAACGGCATGATTTAGCAATAAGTTTTTAGTTCAGTCGTTGTCGTTGCTTTTCGTCTGTCATAATTGTTTTCCGTTTAAAGCTTAGATTTGATTTGATTTTTGATTTTTGGTGTTTTAACGCCACTTTTAAGCACCGCTTTCGGGCTATTTCGTGGCGGTCAGTTTTTATTGGTGGAGGAAGCCGGAGTGGCCGGAGAAAACCACCGACCTTCGATAAGAAAACTGACAACCCTAGTCAATTAAGATTGGAGTCGAGTGCACCCGCACGAGCGGGGTTCAAACTCACAACCTCAGTGTTGACTGGCTAGTGATTACAGTAGTAACTACTTAGACTACTCGGCCACCGAGGCCCCTTTAAAGCTTAGATAAGGTGGACATTTTTTTAATTGAAACGTTTTACATTTTGTTATACCGGTACCTTTTTCATATTTAACCACCTATACGGTACGGGATTTGCTCATTGTTAAAAGCATGAGGTTGTTTATATTCCTGTTTTTGGTCCTTGGTGGATACTTATCTCACTGGCAACGATACCAAATCACCCCTCTTTTTTTAAGCAATGTATGAGGCAAGGATTATACAATGAATGCAAGAAAAAAATCATCATCAAATATACCAGGTTTATGATTTTGAACGCAAGACGCGCGTTTCGTCTACAATAGACTCAAAAGTAACACTCAAATGACAAAAGTTGAAAGGCCAAATAAAGTACGAAGATGAGGAGAATTGAGGATAAAAAAAAAGAAAGGTTTCGTAAAATACAGCTGAGGAAATTTTTTTCTGGGCCCACCCATTCAGAAAAAAACAGTTTTATCCGATTTTAATTTACGAGGTTCGTATTTGGGCTCAAAATGCACCTTAAACCTGAGAAACATGACAATAATTAGCCTTAGGTTGAGGGAATATGCATCAGTTTTGAAATGCATACCATACAGTTGTCCTCTAAAAGTATGGAGTCATTGGAGCCAAACCCGGTATTTTAGGTAGAGGCCGTAATATTACGCCCCTCCGCATGGTACAGTTCAATAGTAATATAATATCCACAAGTCCATTTGAGTTGCATATTTGCAAGTATGTTGAAACTTAATATACAAATAAAGAGATATGGTATTATTAACAATGAGACAACTATCCACCAAAAACTTTAGAATAACGATGTCAACAGCTACAGTTCTTTGTCCAGCAATAAACAATGAACTATAGTAAGGCTTAAACGATCCCTGGATAACAAATTGTAATATAAATCTAAATAGAAAAAAAAGTAACGGCATGATTTAGCAATAAGTTTTTAGTTCAGTAGTTGTCGTTGCTTTTCGTCTGTCATAATTGTTTTCCGTTTAAAGCTTAGATAAGGTGGATATTTTTTTATGGAAACGTTTTACATGTTACATGTGCGTTTATAATTATACTAAACCCGATATCCGTTGAAGTGTGGTCCTTAGCAAACAAGACATACATTTGACTTCCAGTTCCTTATATAACTGCACTATGTACTAGTCCGCAACATGTATGTTACAGAAGACTTGCAGTGATGTTTGTACCTGTTGAAATGATAGAATAAGTTTTCTTGTTTTAGGCAAAATTCCGTTTTGCATTACACTATGTATACTATTTTCTATTCTTATGTGAATGAATATTGATAAATGGTATTTGCAAAGTACGAGAACAAGTTAAATCTGTATTTACTTTCGCCCTCCTCTTGGAAAGATGAAAATGATGTTCAACAACTGAAAGATAATAATGATGGGTATTATAACTTATATACTATAGGAACCTGAAAACAATCGAAAATACAAGAATTTTGTGTTTGAAAAGATAGAATTAAGTGTAAAGTCACAAACGTTACTGCAATTTAATATATAGTAAATGAAGTTGAGTCTTTTACGGTCATTTTGATCTTACACCATCTGAAAAGTCTGAAAAATAAATTATTCAGTTATGTTCAGTAGCTTTTTGGACAATTCAGTATGCTGTTGATGTGTAAGTTGACTGAACAGATCTTAATTGACTGCAGGGAATTGTCTGAACAGTACTGAATTCACCGCAGTGAATAAGTCTAAAAGTTGACCAAAAGAATGGACAAAACGTAATAATTTATTGTGCAGGCTTTTTAGAGCTGTTCAGATCAAAATTGGTTTACTAGTGATAAATATATTACAGTAAATTCACTATTATAGACTTTGTATCCCGTCTAATAGCTGTCAATAAATGTCTACTATCCCTATTTATTTTGTGGCAAAAACGAGTTTGTAGGTAACACATGAACGTGTCACAAAACTTGCAGACAAGCTTCCACGTTTTCAAGTGTTGCTGTTCTTGCTATGCTCTTCTGACCTTGCTCCAAAACGTTTAATGTGTTTGGCTGCCAGGACTTTTCCGAAGCACGTGTCGAGTGGATTGCATGTGTTTAGTTGATCTTTACAAAATTTGACAATATACACAGAGTTGCATACAAAGTAAATTATGGTTACTGGCCCGTATGCTAAGAGGTAGGAGGGGGGTGTTAATTTTGAGCAAGATAAAAGAACTCTTAAAAGGAAGAAACGAAAACTTCAAAGACCGTTTTATTTGCACTGTTCGTAACGTATTTGTTTTAGATATCGTGTCGTTTTGTCATAGGTACAGTGTAATAGTTATAATATCTAGACAAAGCAATATTTCTATTTTATTAGAATTTACTTTTTTCAGGAACTGCAATCAGTCTTTGAAACCTGCTTTGAAACATGTACACTAATAAGTGGTTCTTTTTTTACTCGTACCTGCGCTTTTGTTTTATGTTACAGTAATTCCAGTAAAACGAGTTAAGTATTTTTCTGAACTACTTTTCATTGCACGTTCTTTTCTGTACCTTTGAAATTTTCAAACTATTTGAGATAAAAACTAGGGGTTTAAAATCAGTATGACAGTTTGTTCCAACTCACATGTATAAATCAATATATATAAATATTAAAACTTTTCTATGGGAAAATAAGTCGATGCAAAAAAGGGAAAAGAAATCATACGTCAAATAAATAACAGGCAATATCATATGGTCAATAGACAAATAGCAGTCCATAACACATTATACAGAAAGTTTAAGATCGCGCAAATACTCACCGACCAAACCGCCGTATTACTCATACAAATCAAGTCATTTCTTGACCATCTATTTATCGCATACTTGATATACGTGTCATACTTACTGATCATGATAAGTCGTGTTCAATGGAACGAAGCACGAGATCCACAGAATAAACAAAATGCAACTACCTTTAAACATTCAGTAGATTAACCAAATCAAATGCAAAGTTTTTAACAGGATGACAATTTTCATCGTTCATCTGTTCCACGTGTATACAAACCTTTTCCGTAAGTAAACTGCTTTCTTAGGGTCTACTTTTTTATTTTTTATTACTACCTGATTAAAATTTTACAACACATTGGCATGTGTCTTTGTAATATTTAAAGATGATTTTATTTCATAAAGACATATTCTGTCGAAAATATCTGGTATTGTACCTGACTAATAATTAGTTATTGTTGAATGGTATTCTAGGAAAAACGTGACCATAGAAAATTGTCGCTTATTTTCTCTCAGTTGGTCGATACCATGTGTTCTGTTGGTAGATTGCAAGTTCTTGAAGAATCATCCGACAAAATGTCAGAGCATCGTTTGATGTGATTTTTACTTTAATTTTTAGATCAACAACGTTTTAATATAAAAACGAGGCTATTGTTTCCCTATAGCAAAGTTATTACTACTTTATATGTCGTTTTTAATATATGCTGATCATTGGCATTAGTAACTTTTTCTATAAGCGTTCCGGCATGGGGAAAATCTAGAACTTCGATTACATTGTATGTTTGCTGAAGTTATTATATGCAACACGGTATAACATAAGTTTTCATTAATATCAACCCTCCCCACATTTTAAACGTTTGATGACAAAATATTAAAAAGAGGATTATAAAACAAAAACAAATTGCTAAACTTAAGAATACGTCTACCGAAAAGTTTTTTTTTAAACAGAACATGTAATAGTATAAAACTAATTAAGAGATAAATTACTATATAAATTATTAAATCGGTACCACCTAGTATATTTTTAGTACTCTTTAGAGAATATGCTACTTTGATAAAATATATTATTTTTTCAAGTAGTTCAAGTATTCAAATATTCGTGGCCATAAATCATACTTTCTAACCATCAATAAACTGTCATACAAGTGGGCGGTTTAGAAAGGTAAAAAGCCCTATGTTTTAACCCACAATTTCTTCAGAAAATGCCTGTACCAAGTCAGGAATATGGCAGTTGTTTTTCGCTTGTTCCGTTGGTTGATAACATTTGATTTTGTCGGTTTTTATGGACTTCCCCTTTAAGAACTCACCTTGAAGTTCAGTATTTTTGTTATACTTTTTTCAGTAGATGTGGCAAGACTGCCAATGAGAAAACACACATCGATTCTATTTTTATTTCTACAAATCAAAGGACAAGGATGTAAGCAACAAGTCTACTAGTCCCTGCTCGGCATTCGGCAATAAACAAAACCCGCCACTCAATCTACAAAACACGGTGATTCCTTTAGCTATAGTCCAAATTCGCTGAACAATACAGAGAGAAGCATCATATTCATAGTTTAACCTACGAATGAAACAATTGAAACAATGGGTGATGTCCAACTGTCATATATTAAAATCGTCATGATATTGGAACTATGGAGCAAAATGTTTTCACACATGATGAAATGTTCATCACTTGAACACATTAAGTGGTTGATTCCTGGGTTGAAAGGTGCAGTGACAAATATAATTTGCATAATCACGACTTTGACAAGTGACCAACCGAATTAGACTTATGACCGGTTTGGTACTTACATGAGCAACATGACGGGTGCCACATATGGAGCAGGACCTTCTTATCCTTAGCAGCTGAGATTACCTCCGGTTTTTGGTTGGGTTCGTGTTGTTCAGTCTGAAATTTTCAATGTTGTGTTTTGTGTACTGTTGTTTGTCTTTTGGTCTTTTTTCTTTTTTTTTTGCCATAGCATTGTCAGTTTATTTTCGACTTGTGAGTTTGAATGTCGCTTTGGTGTCTTTCGCCTCTCAAAAGCTCACAAGTTGACACTCACGAGGAAGATATTCCACTCTAAAAAATAACGACTTCCGGCACTCATATCGACCACGCAAATTGAAACAAGAACAATGCACACATTAAAAGTGTAAATACGAAACAAGTAATATCACATACACTTTAAAATTGATACAGTTATCATTATGTTTTGAATGCCTATCACTGCTTGATTTACACAAATCATAAAAATTTCTCAAAAGGTTTCATCAACAACTGCAGACCTCGACTAAACAGAGAGGCTTTTTATTTTGGAAACAAACATATAATCATTCTTTATTACATTGTCTTAGCTATAGTCAAGCTTTGCAAATATGTTGTTTCAACGGGAGGTAGATAATCTCTTCATAGATACCAGGATTGAAATTTTGTTTTTACGCCAGACGCACGTTTCGTCTATAAAAGACTCATCAGTGACGTTATAATAAAAATAAGTTAAAAAAGCCAAATAAAGTACGAAGTTAAAGAGCATTGAGAACCAAAAATTCCTAAAAGTTTTGCCAAATACAGCTAAGGTAATCTATTCCTGAGGTAGAAAAGCCTTAGTTTTTCAAAAATTCTAAGTTTTGTAAACATTTAATTTATAATTATGACCATATCAATGATAATTGTCAACACAGAACACACTCTCCACCTTCTGCTGGTGCAACTAGCGGTGACTTTAGAATAATCGCGGACGATCTGTTTGTACACGATGACAATATCGAAGAACTTGACAATCTTTTTTTAAATTTTTGGTCATATACATTTGTTGAACCTGTTTCATCTTCGTCCTCACCCGAATCGTCCTTCTTTATAAAATTGTCCTTCTCATGAACAACCCTCTCTGCCTGATCATTATTTAAAGTTGTGTCAGTATGCAATTTAGTTAAACCAACTTTACAAACTTGCTTCATGATTGTTAGCGGGATCGACAAAACATTCTGTGCTTGGTAATGTTCACCAGCTTCTCTATTTATACTTATCCAGTAAATCATCTCTAACCAAAGTAGATATAACTTCATAACGAAATTCTTTCCAACATTTTCTTGTTTCTCCTGTGGCATTAATTGTATAACTTTGTATTTCATTTTTAGTGCGATCATTTTCCTCAACACTAGTCTGTCTATTTTTGTTTTGGTGAAAATTGTTTTCATTTATGAAAATTAACAAAATCGAATCGCTTGAGGAGTCTAAGTCTTTATTTGTATAGCTGTTTTGCTAATTGTCTTTCTCGGTTTTTCTTTTTCAGATAGAAGAGTATGCAAATAAGTACGACGAGCAACATTAACATTCTTAATATCGTTTCAACTAAACTTATAAACAATCTTTTGTTTTTCTTTTTCATCTAAAACGGAAAATAATGGATTCATTAATTAATAACTTGTCAGATAAGAAACTTATAACACTGAACACGAATAGACGGTCTTCAATTTGTAAGTTTAATTTATAAGAAATCGAATCAATGAAAACACATATATAAATTATCTTTGCTTTATTGTCGCTGCAAAAAACGATATTGGCCATACTGTTTGAATTGATATACTAGTATATTTTTAAGGATTTTGATTCGTTAAAACTTGATCACATGTACATTTGTATTTACTCAGTTTGCACGACAATACTGTTGTCTTTAGCTTTTCGTAGGTCAAAAACAGCATATTGCACAGGGCATACAGCATATTACTAAAAATACATTCTAGGAATCCCCAATTTTACATTGTTCATGCAATAGTTGTTGATTAATAATATAACAATTATAGCCTTTGTATGAGGTCAATACGATGTTATATCGACCCACAGAAGCATATCGACCTCGGACTGGTCAATATGCTTCTCTAAGGTCGATATAACCTCGTATCGACCTTATACAAAGGCTATAATTGTATAATAAGGTTTAACTGACGTTATTCTAAATTTGTAGAAATGTAAAAGGAATCGTTGTGATATAATGAACATATATGACAAAACATATAACCCACCAATTATGTATTGGAACTATGCTGCTGGAGTCACAATTATTTCCAGTGTTCCGCGTGTTTTGGGAAAAACACCAGCAAGTGCGTAATTTATACTAAACCCAGTATTCGTTAGAGTCTGGTCCGTAGTAAACAAGACATACATTTGACTTCCAGTTCCTTGTATGACTGCGCTATGTACTAGTCCACAGCATGTATGTTTGAAAAGACTTCCATTGATGTTTGGACCTGTTGAAATGATAAAATAAGTATAATGTTTGCTTGATGCACAATTCCATTTGTGCATTACACCATGTATATTAACTCCTTTTCTCGTGTGAATGAATATTGATAATGGTATTTGCAAAATACGAGAACAAATCATCTCTGTTTTTAATTTCGCCCTACTGCGAAGATTAGAATGTTGTTAACAACTAAAATATAATAAGCATGGGTATTATAACTTATATACTATCTACCTAAACAATCAAATCACACATCTCGTGTTAAACTATCAAAACATAAAATTAAGAGTAAAGTCAAAGATGTTACTGCAATACAATATATTACGGTAAATTCGCTATTATAGACTTTGTGTCCAGACATTTCTTAAGAAAGTCAAAGAACTATCAATAAATTTCTGTTATACCTCTTTTTGTGTGGAATACATGAGTTTGAATCTTACACATTAACCGTGTCACAGATGATAGCAGACATGCTTCCACGTTTCTAATGTGGTTGATTTTGCTCTAAATATTTTAATGTTTTTGGCTACGTGGACGTGTCGTGTGAACTGAATGTGCTTAATTGATCTTTACAAAGTTCGACAATATGACAATAAAGCCAGAGTTGTAAAATTACAAAGTTAATTATGGCCCGTATGTTCATAGGCGAGAGAGAATGTAAGAGGTGCGTTTGTATACCGCTACGAATACCATTTGTAGAACTTTCAAAAGTCGTATAAAATCTTAAACATTGAATATCAATGTTGAAATTGATTGTTTCCATTAAAGTTATGATATTTTGAACCCACCCAAAACACTCAGGGTACAGGTTTGGCTTACCCTTCTTTATCAATTGATATTACTACTTTCGTTTTTTGCAGATGTTACACTGGTGCTCAATGTTAGGTGTTGTATAGAATGTTTATCCATGTCCATTCTGATAAAAGTATGTGATGTTTTATATGGCATTTTATATTAGGCTTTAGATTATGATATTTACTCACATTTAGCGAAGTAGGTATGGTCAAAAAATTACTTGTAACTTACAAACATGAATTTCATTTTGATTGACTACCATTGTATTCCTGAATTATTCCTTTATATATATTTATCAAAACCATTATGTTCTGTCTTTTATTCATATACACTATGTTTAGCTAAACCCAAAATTGTGTGAACGTTTTTCTAAATGCTTTGTTGATTTGAATAAAAATTGATCGTCGCCATAAACATTTGGTTTGATTTTGTTAAGGTTTTTTATAGAAAGTTTTGTCTCTTTTGTTTCTTTTTCAATTTTACGCTTCTATTTTATTTCTCTACAAAACTTTGTAATGCTTACCATGGTTAAAGTAAATGAGATCTTTAATGCACACCCCTTTTCCATTACCCATCGCCAGTTTACAGTATATGAATTCTAAAGTAGTTGTATAATTCCCTTTTTATGTCGTTATCAGCCAATCGCGAGTAAAGTTGCTGAATAAGATTAGAAACTGTATGACAATTATACATTCAACCTTCATGATAAAATGCATGATGAACTTATTCTAAAAGGTTACCCATTTAGCACTGTAATACAATATTTAAATACTGTTTTTATCGGTATAAATATTAGTTTTGTTGTCAATAAAGTAAAACTGTTACTTGTTTCATTACGTGGGTTTTAAAGTTTTTTATTTCTTTATGAGGTTTACTTTCATTGCACAGTCTAGATTGATTTTAGAAATTTATTACTTTTGCTGTTAGATTTGTAGTCTGTGCATGCACATGCAAAATAGTACACTAGTTAATAATTCAATCATTTCTTGACAAGGTGCACGTGGTTCATTTTGAATTAAGACTTCTTAAAATATTGAAATCTTATTAAACATAAAAATAAATGCTGTATCCATAGATAAACATGTAATAATATGATAAACGGTACAAATTTTACTGCACCAGATGCATTTTGACAATTAATGTCTCTCCGGTTATGGCCGAGGCCAACATATTTGAAAATTAATAGTATAGCGAAAAACAGACTACAAGGAATCAGATCTGTACACGATGGATATACGTTAACTAAAACTGTTTATCTAAATAGATATTAGAAGATGTGGTATGAGTGCCAATGAGACAACTCTCCATCCAAGTCAAAATTTATAAACGTAAACCATTAAAGGTCAAAGTACGGTCTTCAACACGGAGCCTTGGCTCACACCGAACAGCAAGCTATAAAGGGCCCCAAAAATTACTAGCGTAAAACCATTCAAACGCGAAAACCAACGGTCTTATCTATATAAAAAACGAGAAACGAGAAACACTTATGAACCACATCAACAAACGACAACTACTGAACATCACTTTTATAAATTGTAACTTGGATGGAGAGTTGTCTCATTGGCACTCATACCACATCTTCCTATATCTCTCAGATTCCTGACTTAGGACAGGTGCAAACAATTGCAGCGGGTTTAAACGTTTTAATGGTACCAAACCTTCACCCTTATCTGAAACAATAGTGTAACATCACAACATATAAAACACACTATAAAATATCAATTGAAATGGCTGAACTCAATCAAAAGACATATTAACACCAGTGAACATACACTGAACAAATATATTTGATCTATGATACAATGTAAATACAAAATGTATGTTTGTTAAAAAAAAGTTTCGTTTTTTAATTTGTTTTGGATTTTCAAATATTTTGGCTTCGAGCATTACGGAAGATACATTTATTGTCGAAACGTGCATCTGGTGCAAAGCAATTTGTACCGTTAATGTTATTTCAATAAAAAACATCCGAACTTCTATTCCAATATCGAAGTACTGAGTAACATGGCTGTTAGTACTCTTGGAGACTAACACTCCATCAACAGAGGTATCGACACTGGTGACGTTTTATAAAGTCTGAGTAGCAGCTGCAAGCTCTTGAATACCGAATGAGTTGGCAAATGTTTATCCCATATGCAGGTGAAGCTGGTATATTGCTGCTAAGGTTTGGGGGAATTTATACTTTCAAAATTAAAATCGTCTCGTTTGTCATTGATTCTGGTACTGATGATCGCTTGTGTCAAATTCGAGGTGTATAAGTCTACAAATTAGGCAGAGGAAGCCGTATCTGTTGTTTCTTTAATTTTTAGTTCTGGAGGATATATTAATGAAACCCAATCAGAAAAGTTTGTATTGTTAATGGAAAGAACATCATCAATATATCTGAATGTGAAATTAAATGATATGGCGCTTTTTTGATCTTCTTGTTTTTGATAAGTGTCAGAAGGAACTCCGACTCATATAAAAATAAGAAGAGGTTAGCAAGGAGAGGCGAACAGTTCGTAAAAACTACCTCCAAATTCAACAAATATGTTGTCAATAAGAAACTCCAGCATACTGATCACTTATTCCTTTGTGTAGCATGTTTTACCTTTTTGTTCATTATTAACAAATATGCCGTATGACATCCCAAAGCAATATATTTATAGCTACTTATTTCTAAAAAAGTTCATCGGAAGATAACAAGACCTTGTTGATAAATATTCCGTATCAACTTCACAAATAATACATGATGGTCTTTAAGTATAGATTCTAGGTACTGACGTTGTTTATCATCCTAATTACGTGTAATAGTGTTCTTTTATTTGTCTTTGTAAATTATTAGCCTTTAATGTTTAGTCAATTTTGGTAATATCCTTTTGGCGTGGCTCGGTACTTATACATCCCGCCATTGTGTATTTGTGCAATGGTCATTTTTTGTATTTTTGTCTTTCATTTTTGCTTATGTGCTTTGTCTATATGCCATTTTGTTTTTCTTTGTTGACATATTTGTTTGTTTTTATAGTGATTTAGATTATAACACAATGTTGACTGTTGTACCCCTATCTTTGACATTTTTTCCTATTATGTCTGTTTGTTTTGTTCACACATTGTTGTCAATATAATGGAATTTCATGCGACTGTCATATAAGTGAGAGACTTAGCTAGCTATGAAACCAGGTTTAATCCACCATTTTCTACATAAGGAAATGCCTGTACCAAGTCAGGAATATGACAGTTGTTTTCCATTGGTTTGATGTGTTTAAGTTTTTGATTTTGCCATTTGATAAAGGACTTTCCGTTTTGAATTTTCCTTGGAGTTCGGTATTTTTGTTAATTTACTTTTTTCCATTTATATATTGAAAAGAAAACAGTACCAATGTTTTTGTATTAAAACGCATTTTGGCAATAAATGTCTCTTTAGTGATGCTCGGGATCAACATAATTGAACATCCAAAACATAATGCATACTTTGAAGAGCTGGTACAATCGATATGACCAGAACTATTAATTCGTGCATTGATTCATATTTTAGATCAGTATAGCCTATGAAACACGTTGGGACTGAGCATTGTAATAACAACATAAACGGTACCAAATATGTACATGGGAATGAAGAGGTGCAATACGGTAAGGCTATATATTATATCATCATTAACGTCACACGTCCTTGTGTATACATAAAACCACAAAGAATTGTTAATCTTAACAAGAAAATTCACTTTATTCAAATTGCATATAAGAGTGTAAACTCGAACAATGTCGTTACAACATGAAAAAATTACGTAATATCACAGATTTGATAAAAATAACACATAAAACTTTAATATATTAATTTTACAGGATTACACGACAATTGTTTTCTTGCAATTATATGTTAACTATTATATAAGTCTTCAAAATATCATATCGCTAAGGTCTCCAAAGATTTGGAAGGTCAGGGGGTTCTTGTCGTGGTATTCCCCGCAAAGGAGGTAGCACCAGACGACGACTTTTAGCAAGATCTTCATCGCATACTGTGGTTCTCATTTTTAATATGTTAAATGCTTGTGTTTTAGGAATAAGATCAGGAATACTCTCGTCCTCAATTTCTTGAACACCCATGGTACGCATTCGACGCAAAACTGTTGCCTTAGTTACTTGTTGATTGTTTTTTATTTCAATGCCATCTTTCTGAGGCTGAACTAACCAAGGATTTTCTTTAACTGATATTGGTTTTTGTTGCATTTCGAAGTCGATCTGAGTTCGCGCTCTAGCTATGTTTCGATCATTATGACCATGCTTTGAATGCGAATGATAAATACTCCTTAAGTTTTTATTCTTTCTTCATACTGTTCGTCATTAAGTTTTGGTTGACTTATTTTGTTTTCAGGAACATACTGTTTGATGCTTAGTCTAAACCTCTTCCTTTCTTTTGATTTTTTGAAATTGCTTGTTGCGCCACTTGAAATTGTAAATATTGAAGAATTATCATCGAAACGATCGCTTGTACTATTAGTCGATCGCTTTGGTTGCTCAGAACCGGTTCCAAAATTTAAAATCGTTGGTGCCGATTTCGATAAAATAGGTTTATCCCCATTTTCCTTCATATCTTCAGGTGTTGAATTCATTGGACGTTTGTCATTATTTTGATTATTTTTGTCACTTTGGTTCTTTTTTGTTTCCATTTTGTTATCCTCTCTCACTTGATCTGATTTTTCATTTTCAATACTTTCTATAGGTATTATAGAATTTTTTGAGTGAATTACCTTTCGCTCTTGTTTTTGTCGGGTTTGTTTTGGTGGCTTTTTACTTAAACTTTCAAAGAAGGTATTGTTGAATACCATTTTTGCAGCTTTGTCTGGCCGTGAAGTGTTTTTGTCTGATTTTTTATAATAATCTTCATGTTTTTTTTCTTGGGCAAGTGGTCTCTCCTGGAATTTATTATCAATCGAAGTTCCATTCAACTTACGGGATATGCTCTTAGATTCCATAGACATGTCATTATGTTGAGTAGAATCTTCATTTTCTTTCTGGATCTTGTTTGATAATTTTTCATTTCCCTCAAAAAAAACTCATTTCGTTTTCAAAAAGATCGTTTCTTGATTCTGATTTTGTCAATACACTTTGTTTTTCACAATATGTTAATCTTTTATTATGTACTTCTGTTCTATTGTTATTTTTATCGTTGTCCCTTGTCTTATTAGATTGTATTTTTTCTTGATTCTTATGGGTGATTGTTTCCACTTTTATTTTGTCTTCCTTCTTGTCCGTGTTTGCAGTTTCTTCGTTTTGTTTATTTGATAATGGCGAAATGGTATTAGAGACAGTTTTCTTTTCAATTTTAAGTCTTCATTTATTTCCTTCTGTTGACTTACTGATTTTGGAGATTTGAACGTTATCGTTTTCTCGATTTCATTTGTAATTTCTTTATTTTCGTTAGTGCGTATTTGTTCTGTTCCTGAATTTGTATTCTTTGTTTTTTTGCCTCGCTTACTAATTTCTTCTGTATCTAATAATCCATATTCATGAGGTTTAGGGATTGTCTTTGTCTTCTCAGATTTCGATATTTTAGAATTTTGTTGGTCATTTTCTATAATGTCAACATGTTGTTCATCTAATGCTCTATTGTCTGTTTTACCTTTTTGTACTTTACCTCCTTCTGTGCTATTTACTTTCTTATCTGGTGTAGTGTCGATATCCTTCTTATCGGGTGTAGTGTCGATATCCTTCTTATCTGGTGTAGTGTCGATATCCTTCTTATCGGGTGAAGTGTCGATATCCTTCTTATCGGGTGTAGTGTCGATATCCTTCGTATCGGCTGTAGTGTCGATATCCTTCTTATCGGGTGTAGTGTCAATATTCTTTTTATCGGGTGAAGTGTCCAAGTCTTTAATTTGACTTTTTACATTTCTCTTATTTCTTTCCTCTGATTTAGTATCAGAACGTTTTTTTTCCTTTATTTTAACATAATCTTTGGTGTCGCTTTCATTATCAATATCTGATGCTCTTGTTGACTTAGCTTCTTCTTCAATAAGCTTACCCGGAGTCTTTCTGGTTTCCATTTTAGTAGGAACCGTTTTCTTTTCTTCAGAAATCTCATCTGTCTTTTTCCACTTTTTAATTTTAGATCCAAATGAAGCTTTTGCTTCTTTCTTTGTAGGTGCGTCTAATTCCTTTATCGGGTTGGGTTCATTGGTTTGTTTAATACTATTTTCTTTTTCGACTTTAATGCTATTTTCCTTTTCGACTTTAATACTATTATTATCTTTTTTTACTTTAATACTTTTTTCTTTTTCGACTTTAGTACATTTTTCTTTTTGGACACTACTGTTTATTCCAGTACTTATCTTTTTGTCGTTGGTATTTTGAGCTAAATTATTTTGCTTGGACTTTCCCCTGTTCTGTTGTGCGATAGTATTTTGATTTTGCTCTTTTACCACCGTTGCATACGCTGGTGGTGGGGAATGTTGTTGTGTTTGAACTACACGTGGCGATTCTGAATGTTCCTCTAGCTCAGCCTCGGAACCACTCTCTGATGTTACAACAACAGGTCTGGGATCTGATCGACCAAATTTTTTGTGAACCTTTTGCTTTGTTTTTTTAGCCTTAGATTTCTTCTTGCAGCAAATAACACAGATCAGTATTATGATGATTATAATTAAGAATGCTGTAACAGCACATGCAATTATTATATATATTAAGGTATTATCTTCTTTTGTACCTGCAACAAAAACATTTATGAAAATAAAAATTCTTTATAACAGATATGTGGCATAAATATTTCGTTTAAGCAAATGTTTTAATAACAGCATTATTTGTTCGTGAATATACATGGTTCTTTCTTCGAGTGGATAAATCTGAGTTTCATATTCATATATAAATAAATTTTTAAAATAATGACTTGAAAAAACCTTTCATATCTCAAATTGTTTATGACAAAATGTTTCAAAAAGATTAATGTGCTAAAAACCAAAATTGTGTCAGCTCATATTAGATTATTCGTAATAGATTGCAATATTAAAAATAGTTTAAATCTTAGTGAATAACGCCTAAATGATTAGGTCTTTAAAACAACAATTTTTCTCAAACTATTTATCGGTTATAAAAGAATATAAATAAGTCCATGTATAAGCAAACGTCCTTTTGGACAGTATTGTCAGTAAATACTGTTACAATTACTTTAATGAAACTCATTCATTTTTACATACTTGCAGCGACTTGTACAGTTGTACTAACAGTACTTGTTGGCGCTCCCTGTAGTATGTAGCTAACACGAAAACCTTCTCTTGCAATTGTTTCGTCAGTTGAGAATAGAACGTACATAGTTCCATCTGTACTTTGCACTGTGAAAGGAGGAGGATTTGCAGAGCCACAGCACGTTTGCAAGAGGAGAGCTGCGCTTGAGTTGGAGCCTATTGAAAAAAGTATACACAGTATTAAAATTGAACAATTTATTAACCCTGAAATATATAAGATCAATTATCTTTATTTAAAAATAAGGAGAGATATGATATAAACTTCATTCAGACAGAAACTACACAACATAAACTACCAGAAGACATCTAAATTTGAACAAACGGGTTTCAATAATATACCAATGTAAAATACAATATGTCAACATCTGAATCGTCTCTAGTTTTGAAAAGTTTTGAATAAATCAAATAGAGATTAACAAATGTCACCTTACTCTGCTCACGTGAAAGCGTGCCATCTTTAACTCTATAATTTGTTGGTGTACTTCGGAAAACATCAACGCCGTTAACAGTGCAAAGAGGTACAGTTTAATGTAATTTTCAGGGTACATGTGTACAAAATTCAAACGCAGAAACACTAGAGGTAATAGCTTATATAAAGAAGATAGGACTTGTGGTGTAACTTCGAATGAGACAACTATCCACCTGAACTTAAAGTCCATCAAACAGACACAAAAAGACGAAGACGTAAAAATTATAGAACACTGCACGGTCTCACCATGAACAAAACCTTACCATATATTAAGCATGAAAAAATGTGAAGAATAACTAATTCAAAGGAGAAATAAAAATCAATAGTCTAATTAACGATAAAAATTACAAATAAGACAGATAGCTAACAACGATAACAACTGAATGACATTTTCCTGACTTGAATCAGGCGCAAGAATGGGATAAGGATAAACCCTCACCCTCCCACCAACCTGGGTATGTGGCGAAACAGCCCCAAATAATAGCAAACTAAAAAAATCAGTTAGATAAGGCACTAAGAATACAAAAACTATCAAAAGGCAAAATCCACAAGGGACTTTCTCAGAGTACTCGCAGTTACTGGATTCCTGTTCAAAAGCAATTTCAATTAAACAATATACCATGTTTACCAAGACAAAAAATTTGGTTCATACATGTTACAGTGTAGCGAATTATAGAATAACTATTCGAAGAATTCAAATATAGAAAAAAAAAAAAAAAAAAAAAAAAAAAGCAAGTGACAGAACAACGCATTAATTCACGAATGCGGGTAGAACATGAGTTAAATATCAGTGTTGTTCGGTTAGTATTTGAATATATTTCGATATTTGAATTGTTCGAAGACTTATTCTTTTTATTACATTGACAATACAAGGAACTATTTTTTCTACGCACTCCAAATAGATTTTGATGTAACATCGTTGGAAAGGTCTTGGCAACAACCATTGTTGTATGACGTCAGCGGAGTGAAATTATCGGATTTAAAATGTATTTCACATGTGAAATTATCGGTCTTAATCAGATTGGAAATCATGGTTTTTCATTGCAACCAATGTTATAATTGATGTTAATCCTACAAAATACCAGACGCAGAATATGAACTATAGCAGTACAATTTTATTTTTAAAGTTCATCAATAAACAATGAGAAGATGCAGGATCATTCACAAACGAGTATGTGTCTGAACAATGTATTGTTGAGATATCAAGTGTGAAATGTCACTTTTTACTTCCTATACGTCAAATCCTTGTTGAAAATGTTGGATGAATGAGATATAGCGTTGATATTCACGGCATTCTTATTGCAAATACGCGCATACAAGTATCAAACCAAATTAGAAATGAATATACAACAAGAAACATTGATAGCCAAGAGTACAAATGGCATCAACTTCCGTTTTCCAAAAAATCGATTAATGCACTGTTTAATTCTTTAATAATTGTTATTTAGCCTAAGACTTAAGAATGCAAACATCTGAAGATTTAAAAAGGGAGAATACCAACATAAGTGATTTTAATTGCTTTGATTAATGTACTGCGGAAAATGATTTACCAATTAAATTAATGCTTATATATAATTTTTTGATCACCTACGAATAGAAAAAAAGTTACCATTCATAGAGATTAAATAATTTCTATGTATTCTTTGGATAACATCTATACCATTTTTTCATTTTTTTCCCACTAAAATGATTTCATCAATTTCAAGGACATCTTTTCCCCTATCCATATATCAATATCAGCGTATTTGATGGCAAAATGGAAGATATTATCAAATACAAAATTAAGGTTGGGAAAATTTTATCACTTCTGTGTGATTAAAAAAAAAAGTTGGCGGAACATGCATTAAATTTTATTTGTATAACTCAGTGTTAAAGCTTTTAACTTTTTCTTTAAATGAAAATCTTCTCACGCCAGGTCAGATTTTGTGGTCAAAACATCAACATTGAAATGTCTGCATTATCCCACAAAAGACCAACACTTATAGTGTAGACTGCATTAATATTTCAACGATCATCCAAGAATTTAAAATGGTCAAACAAGAAAGCCATCTTCATCAATCAAATATTAAAAAGTGTTTCTAGCTCTGTTTTCGAGATTGATTGAAAAAGAACATACGAGTTAAAAATTGTATGTAATGCAATGGGAATATGTCCTGATGGTTCTTTACTTTTTTGTTGTATATTTTAAGTAAGACGTCAATTGTTTTACATGTTTGAAAATATTTTCTGTATCTAGGGTTTGATTTCTGATACTGCTTGCGTATGAATAATTATCAGTTAGTTTTAAAGAAATTTTAAGGTTAACACACCATCGTAAATAAAGATGTTATCAAAAAGACAAACTCCCTTGGCAACCTCAAGGACACATGTCTCGAATTCTATTGTAATCGTGTAGTTTGCTGTTTCTCCGGTTATCAACCAGTCTCGAGAATAATTACTGCAATCAAAAGTATATATATATATTCATAATGTTGTACATTAAGATTATCTGCATCAATTTAACTGGCTACAATAGAGAAAGACATCAGCGTAGTATGTAATCTTCACCTCCATCATAATATCTTATAATTATAGCTCAAATATCCATCTGACATGGGTGACTAAAAATTGTTTTATGTTTTTTTTTTATTTAGAAAGTATCTGGTGAAGGTTTCCCTTAACAATAATAGATAAAGGGGGTCCATTCCCAATGCGCCTGTTTATATATATAGGGAAATCATATAGCCATTACCTCGGCTATCTTTGGAAGAATCTATCGTAAACTGTTGCAAGCAGAGAGGAATAGATATAATTTGGTTTCTTTGGTTTTTGTGTTTTCAAGTGTTGTATATATATACATGTATATACATATATATTGACACCGAAGAAGGCTATTTGTTAAGCCGAAATATTTGTCAACACGATTTAATAACAACATCTTCGTATAATACCATCTTATATTAGTATCGTTGTGCAAATTTTTAGACTTATATAATTTTTTCCTTATCTGCACAGTATCGTCTATTCTAGACGATCCGGTACATAGTAAATTTGCTGGTTGGTCCTTTTTATAGACTTCTATACATATATATATATATATATATAATATAGATTTCTAAACCTCTTTTGTGAGTGTATCGGATGAAGGCTGTGAAAGAAAAACCGTGTCATGTCCATTACGATACATATACATAAAGTTATCATACGTTTATATTATCACCTTTTTTTTTAGCTTTTTCGCTCATTTGACCCGATGTATATTTTCTTTCTGGATAGTTCATACACAAACTCATGTTAGACTCAAACGATTTTTGTTACCAAGAAACTCATTATTTTGTAAAAACTGTATCTAAAACGATTGATGCATTTTCCTTCTTTCTCAGGAAAACTCATTGTTATTATAAAAATAGATTTGCATTAACTTACCTTACTGGATAATATACAGTACCATCATAAGCGTCATGTGACACAAATCTTTGTAAGTATGGGGTAGCTGTCAAGTCGATGGTACAATCAGCATCTTAAAATAGAGATGAAAAGATCAAATTGTTCTCATAATTCATGAAATGCATGTTGCTTTAAGTAATTTTAGATATTTTTATTTGGATCGCTAGTTCGGAGGCATCAAATTGTTTTCATTTAAAAAAAAATTTACTTTTTATTCTTATTTTTACAATAGTTGTTTACCTCTTTTGACTGGTCCGTAGAAAATTGTTGTCATTGGGAATGATTGGTGAGAGGTTTTGATTTCCCTTTTACTTATCAATTACATTTATGTTTTATTTCATTTGCAAGTATATCATATCGGTAACGATGTTTTCTTCATCACATTTTCTTATACAACATACAACATGCATTCGCACTGGAGCCGTTATAGCTAAATCAAAATTGATTTTTAACCCCCTAAAAGGTGATTACTAAGTGTAACGAGAGAGAGAGAGAGAGAGAGAGAGAGAGAGAGAGAGAGAGATACACTAAAAAGTTCTTGCAACAACTATTTTAGGGCTTGGTAGGTGACTTATAACCATAAAAAAGGTTTAAACAAACAGTACAATGTTCGACTGATAATTGTAGAAACTGTAGAAATATAAATTGTGTTTCAGATGTCAAGTGAAATCGTTTACCTGAATGTATGCCTTCTTTGTGCAGAAGTAACACCATCCCGGTATAACGATTGTAGTTACTTCTTATCTTATGTGGGGAAGAATTAAACGATACATTGTAAATTAATTACTCATATTATATGGAAAAGTTCTGTGAAACTGACATCATCAACATTCTTGTTGTTTTGATTGACACCGGATTTGCTATGTTTGGTGGACCAGTTTTTTTTTTAAAAGATCATCTGTAGTCCTCTTATCGATTTACTCATCCTTTATTTGTAGGAGGAAGACTTAATATATTTTCATAAAATCAGTTGCATTCTAAAGATATAAGTCAACAATAACTGAAATGTAAAATTATTTATCAAACATTTAAAATCAATGCGCAACATTTGAAAGGTGTATCGAACTGTAATTGTATTCGAGCTATATGCACATCCTGATTCTGAGTCTAGTAATTATAAATCACTTCCTTGAACTATTGTGAAAGAAGAAAAATAAAATATGCTTCACATTGTACCTGGATTGATTGTTTTTTTTTTTTTCCTCTAAAATATCAACTATTCAGGCAAACAAGTGTTGCATGTAAATTAACGGAAAAAAATTGTCGTAATTTTTCTTCTCTTATAATCCTTACAAAATTATACATTTTCAAAAACAATTACGAGCTGAAAGTGTAACTTCAAAATTGTATACATGAAATGCTCTCTTTAGTAATAAAAATTTCCAACTAACAGTATCAATTTTATAGAGCAGTGCTTATTTGGTACAGTGTACCCTATATAACGTAATACCGGATGTAAAATGTTACTTCTCTAGTATTAGAACTTATGCACAAATTAAATATGCATGTTTGTAGGATTCGAGAGTATATATTTTCAATTCCTTATTATCCAACGTAGAATAGCACTTACATATAACAGACCTAAATAATGATAACAATTTAAAAGATTTGTTTCAGTAACCAGTACTTCAACTTTTAGACGGAATTATAAATGAGCAGCGCCCAATAAACAGACTGTACACGTCATCAAAATGTTTTAATTTACAAAAATGTAGCTTCACTAAAATATGATCAACTATGATAAAAAAAATATTTTGACGTATACCATATTTGCATCACAATTCAAATTATAAATGTTTACTGTATGCTTGTTGATTATACACAATGATTTGGGAAATAAGCATTTCCCCTCTAAAATATGAATAATCAGTTTTACTAATTTGAATATTGGTAAATGAGACAGCAACCAACAGAATAAAATAAACCAAAAGACACTAAATGAATAAACATAAATCTACCTATCCCGTAAGGAGCCTGTAATTCAGTGGTTGTCGTTTGTTGCTGTATATCTTATTGTATTTGTCTTTCGTTCATTTTTTGTACATAAATTAGGCCGTTTGTTTTCTCGTTTGAATTATTGTTTAACATTAATTTGTCATTTCGGGGCCTTTTATAGCTGACTATGCGATATGGGTTTTGCTCATTCAGTGTTGAAGGCCGTACGGTGACCTATAGTTGTTAACTTCTATGTCATTTGGTTTCTGGTGGAGAGTTGTCTCAGGCAATCATACCACATCATCTTGTTTTCAACAATCAAAATGTGTCTATACAATATCATTCCCTTATAGGTCTCCATCGCCACTAAATTGTCCAAACATATCAACAGTCGTACATGTACATTTCCAATACAAATATGTAATGTGGTAAATGCATTTAAAACAGAGTTGTTGTTTTACCTTTCTTTTCCATTTCATCATTTTGATTTCCTGTTTTACCAATAATACTATAATACAACGCATGAAAATAGTCCGATAAGAAAAATGAAAAGCACGTTCCACAAGGAAACCTTTTATGGATTTGCTTCTTCGAATGCAAGCTGCTAAATCAAATAGGTGAATGAAGCGGCATAGATCTCACACCTTCCTCCATCGGATAAAATGAACCCTTTTTATGAAGTATATATGTATCGCGCAACCAAAATTGATAGTTTTCAAAAATTATTTCACTTTTAATATAAGATTCCTAATACCCGAAATTAACAGACATTAAATACTATGGACTCATTTATTTTCGTGGATGCTAATTTTCGATGATTGAGGAAAACTTACATTTTCGTGGATATTTGATTTCGTGGATTTACTAAAGTCTGTATACCAGTCTTTAAAATGAGTACTTAGTTGACAATTCAAACTCTTGGATCCTTTGTCTTAAGATTTTTCATGTGCGCGTAGTTATTTTGTGTCATGAATATATCCTTTTCCCCTTAAATCTGATATACAATCTTTATTTCAAAGTCTTTATATACACTTTGATGACTTGTAACCCAAGCTCTGATTGTATATATATATATAGCTCTCCATATTGCTTTTATTAAATCAATTTGAAAGAAATAAAAAAATTAAAAATGTCATACAATTTTTTTCAGGAGGGGAATTATATTACTGTTTCTATCAGAAATATATGATAAGGTCAATAAAGTTCCAATTTAATACTTGTATATGAAAAGCCCTGTCCTTTTTTCAAGTGAACATTTCATACAATGATAAAAAATCTGAGCCTTAAATATTCCACTTTTGCAACCCACGACACTAAAACAATCAAACAATTGTGGCTCCTTAGAAGCGATGAATATCCAAAATTGTCAACCCTGAAAAATTATTCCACTGAGGGCGCAGAGGGCTGCACCCTCAGTGAAATAACCTTTTCGTGTTGACAATTTTCGATATTCACCTTTTCTACGGGCCATTATTGTATATTGTCTTATGAAAATGGTGAACATTGTATTTGTTATTTTAGGTGTACATTGCCTTCTACATCATACACTATAACAAAATAACAAAAAATCTCGGTAATATTATTTTCCAAACAAATAACTGTTACATTAAAAAGCAAAACCGTCTATAAACGCGTTTATCTTTTCAGTTATTTTCTGAAATCGAGTCGGTTCAACGAAACCTATAAAAGATATATACAAAATGTACGAATAAGATGAATCAATTTCGCATAAAAAGACAAAATATTTCACAATAAAAATTAAATGGCCTTCTCCATCAGTGTAGATCTTTTTTCAAAATGAATTAATCATACATACAATAAATCGAACCATAATTCCAATTCTACATTGTACAAATGTAGCACAATACTAGATTGGAATTAAAAGCCACCTCGTTTCCGCTTACTATATTGGTGTTTATTTTATTTGTTTTCAGGAGTGGCGTTTATTTCTTACTAATGTTTTGATTTGTTTCAGTTATTTTATATATGAAGTGCTCACATTGACCACCTAACCCCTTTACAAATGTAAATTTCTAATTAATGGCTTCAAAAACAGCCAGTATTGTTCAATAATACTATAACATTTGATTGTTGTCAGGCACGTGATGTAGATGTTGAGATCAGCATGTTCATAGGAAATTCTTCTCCACCAGCACAACCGATAGCTGATAAATAAATGTGTTCCGTATTCTTTACAAATTATCCTCAAAACGGAATGCAAGGGCAGCGAGATAAAATTTACATAGAAAGTAAATTTCACCTAGCAAAGTAATAACAATAAGATTTTTACAACTCTTACAACTCTTCAAAATATAATTACCATAGTCGGTAAACATTGTGTGAATTTATATAAAAAAAAAAAAGACATATTAAAAAAATGAAATGAATCCACTTGTACTTTAATATATGAATATGTACGATTTTCCCATATTGTCGTTCGTATAAAATGAAAAAAGTGACGATGGTTAATGTTCAATTTCAAACAAAATGAAATGTATATTATGCAAATTGCTGCAGAAAAGGCATAACTTGTCGTTAATATAATAGCATCATACATCATTTATTAAAAAAGGAACTGCTTCCTTTCCTCTCAGGTTTCGCTACTTTTTAAACTCTATTTCAATTTGCTAGTCTTTACTTCTATATAGTTTCAGAACTTTAGTACTCAGTTGAAACAAAATATGAATAACACGCTTTAAGCAAACTAGCCTAAAAAAAAAAGGAAACGAACTAAACAATTTAATATGTAGGGACACTTGTGCAAATTTTACACTCGAAATATCGTAAACGAGCACTTAAGTTTGCAATTTGCAAACATTAGCGAGAATAATTTAATGATTTGCTTCTAAATGACTATAAAGCATTTCTACACTAAAGAGGTTGATTGTCTTATAAACAGAAAAAGCGTTATTTTGAAAGAAAGACGATTCAATAAAGAAAAAAAGAAAATAGTAAAAAGCGAAATATATTGTCTCTTCATACCTTTCAACACTAATAAAATTCCAATCACTAAATAAATGTAAGACTTCATTATTTATTTTCCATTTTGTTTTATGAAGAGAAGAATCATATTAAATGTTTTGGTTCGTGTTTGAAGAAACAAAACCCAAAGAAACGTAGACAAAATTAGAAGTATGTTTAAGCAATATCCGAGGAATGTTTTTTAATTTTCTGCCCCAAAGTTGGTCATCAGGTGCAAAAAGCGTCAATTTCGACGATTTTCGTCCTATTTCTTGATCTCAAAGAACGAGGGTGAACCACAGTAAACACATTGACCCAAGAGGTGTTCAGTTCACAGTGAATCTGATCTAAGTATGGTAGTATAAAGAAGGTCATTTACACCAAAAGTACGGAATATTCCGATTATTCGGATTTTTCCCGAATTTTGGCTTCACCTGGACCTGTAACCGGAAGTAAATCTGCCCTATGCGTATAATAAACAGCCACATTAGTTATATGCCCGCGGGTTGACACTATTTTTGAAGTTTCAGACCTCTGTACTGTGTGTCCCAGACATCGAAGGGAAGCCCACCCCTCAAGAATGACCAGTTTTATCCGATTTCAATTTACGAAGTTCGTATTTGGGCTCAAACTGCACCTTAGACCTGAGAAACATAACAATAAATAGCCTAAGGTTAAGGGAAAATGCATCAATTTCGAAATACCATACCGTTGACCTCGAAAAGCATGGAGAGCCATTGGAGCCAAAACCCGGTATTTTGGGTAGAGGCCGTAATAATACGGCCCCCGCATGGTAAGGGTTAAAATTATCAGTTAACATTCACATGTCCATTTGAGTTGCATATTTGCATGTATGTTGAAACGTAATATACAAATAAGGAGATATGGTTTGATGCCAATGAGACAACTATCCACCAAAATTTCAGGATAACGATGTCAACAACTACAGTTCTTTGTCCAGTAATAAACAATGAACTATAGAAACACATACATGACTCCTGGATAACAAATTGTAAAAAAAAAAAAAAAAAAATCTGAATTGAAGAAAAAGTAACGGCATGATTTAAGCAATAAGCCTTTAGTTCAGTCGTTCTCGCTGGTTTCCGTCTGTCATAGTTGTTTTCCATTTAAAGCTTAGATAAGGTCGATATTTGCATTTTTGGAATCGTTTCACATTTTGTTATACCGGTGCCTTTTTCATGTTTAACTAACTATACGGTATGGGATTCCCTCATTGTTAAAAGCATGAGGTTGTTTATATTCTTGTTTTTGTTCCGTGGTGGATAGTTATCTCATTGGCAACGATACCACATCATTCCTTTTTTATAAGCAATGTATGAAGCAACTATAATGCAAGGAATACAAGAACACAAATCATCAAAGATTATGAATTTGTACGCAAGACGCGAGTTTCGTCTGCAATAGACCCAAAACTAAGGCTAGAATGAAAAAAGTTGAAAGGCCATATAAAGTACGAAGATGAGTAGAATTGAGGACCAAAAAGTAAGAAAGGCTTTGTCAAATACAGCTCAGGAAATTTATTCCTGGGATAGAAAATCCTGAGAATTGCGAAAATTCAAAGTTTTATAAACAGTTAATTTGTTAATATTACATCAACAAAGAAGTAATGACTACTACTGGATAACAAAATGGAACATTTAAATTCCTGATAAAATGCGTAGTATCTATTTTTCGTGGAAATGTGGTACTTCACCCATAGTATATCATATCTTAATCATCCCTATATATTGTCATGATTTGGTCTATTTAAATTCAAAGATTTCAAAACATATCTATTTTGTGTAAATGAACTCTTTAAGAAGTCTTGTTTTGAATTTATGCACTACTTTCAAAAGAAGAAAAATCTTAAATTAAGATGATAACATTTGTTGTATTTTTGTGAGTGTGCAAGTTGGTATGTTTGTTAAATTCATTTGAGTTATTGTTCGTAAATACTGGAAAAGAAAGGATGCAGTGTATAAATTAATGAACCACAGTCGCTTCTTTTGCATGAAAATCCCCGTTTTTCTAAAAAGAAGATAGAAGTAAAAACGCTTTTATCGCTGTTAATCATTTCATAGTCACAACGAGGCATTCAATATGGACAAAAACTCACACCTCACTGGAAGTTCGAGACACCACCTAGCCTCGGCTTGAGTTTTTGTAAATATTCTGACTGTTTTTAGTTAGTGTGTGCGTGAAGGGTAACATTACTAAATTGTCGGTTTATAATTGCAATGTTCAAATCCGGCCTAGTTTAGTATTTAATGTACTTCTGAAATAGTAAGTGGCTTGTGGTTGACCTTAAATCGATTTGGCTATTCTTTTTGGGTTCCTTTTGTTCATTTAAAGCTCCTACCGTTTTAACGTATTTGTATACCCCTGGTTTATAAATGTTTGGATTTGAGCGTTCCTGATGAAGGTAGACACAGATTAGTTTGGACGGACACAATTTGTAAGTGTTATTTTCTTACTCGTACTAGCACTTGGTCGATACGACTGTATGTGGTATGTTAGTCTCCTAGGGTATACGTATCATCGATCAGTCCGAGTGCTCCGGACTGACACGATTCAAAACATATTTGTATAAAAAATCCATGTTGATAAATTACGAAATTTCTGATAAACTAAGGTTCCAACTTCCTCAAACAAAGTCCAACTTAGCCGAATTTGGCTCTTCTATTTATGTCCCTTTTGGCAATATAGCTCCTAACGTTTCAACGTATTTAAACATCCATGGCTTTCCAATGTATGGGTTCGAACGTTCCCGAGGAAGGTAAACCCAGAAAAGCGCTTCGGACGCACGAAATTTATAAGTGTTAATTTGAATTACTATGAATAATGGGTACCGTTTTCTCTCATACAACTAGACATATTATACATACTCTTACGATAGCTGTTGATACGTTTGTCAGAACGTCATTTTTCTACATATCTAACGACCAGTGACCACTGAGACGATTCAAACATGCAGTCATTTTGAATAAGATAAAGAAAATATCAATTACACCTTTAAAAGTTGTGGTAAAATGCGCATCGACAGTCTTCTAAACATCAAAGATTATGAAGAATCTAAATATCAGCACAACATAAAAGTTTGTTCTATAAATTTGTTATTTTATATTATATAATCGCCACGATGATATCCTTATTGCGTTCTCGTCTGTAGTGTGGGGAGGGGTTGTGCGATCCCCAACCGGGACAAATTACAAAAGACTAGAAAATGGGTACTAGTAATTGCTGCTCATGCATCAATTCAAGCAGGCAGAATTTTGGAGAAATGGCAAAGAAAAATGTGTACGGGTAGATGTCTTTTTGCGGGCCGTTACCTTGTAAATTAGCACGTTAAACATTCGACTCAGCGTGTCTGTTTTGTAAAATTAAGGGGTCTTGATACATATTTTCATTACATTTATCGTCTGAAAATGGATGTACTAGTTGCCACTGGACTTTAATCAGCATATCAATCATCATCCCATAATTATTTTCCAATAGTAGATACTAGAGAATATTAACAGTAGAAATAGGTGTTCAATTTTTACAGATGCTGATTTTTTATTGGCTGAAAAAACGAATCATATGATGACGTCATTATGTTTCTAATTTGTGTAAAAGCAACCGCAGAATAGAATTATTAATTCCATCTGCCTAATTTTCGTGTATTTAAAAAAAAGTTTTCAATTCAATTAATTTGAAAAAAGTTTAATGATATACTGTGGATTCATTAATTTTCGTGGGTACCAATTTTCGTGGATTGAGGAAACTTTGTATTTTCGTGGATATTTGATTTCGTGGTTTTACAGGGCTATACAAACTTTGTACTTTGTTGAACATTTAGATTCGTGGTTCACCTGTAACCACGAAATCAACGAAAATTGGCATCCCACGAATTATAATGAATCCACAGTATATTGTATATAATCATATAAATAATTAATAGAAATTTGAAACGCTTAATTCCTATCCTAAAATATACGTGCATACTACAAAATGTAATATAGGAATTTAATGAATATTTCATGGGCTACATTAATCTACCTTTTGAAAGTGACATCATTATAATTGATTTCACGTGAAATGTTGTTGTACAAGTTCTGTCACATTCTACTTTCATAGATTCGAAATGTTAACATTATTTCTATTTCATTTCGAAAAGTTGTTTATATATGAATTGGGAGCTATTTTGTTTTAATTTTTATTCATGCTTATACTTCATGCAAAATATAATCGTCACTTTGTTTCATTATGTATATTTAAAAACAACAGAATTCAATTTTAATGAGAATATACACAGAATGGGACATGGGTGTTGGTTTCATATACCTGTACGAGAAAATTCCCCATTCCCCTAGTGGCTTATTCCGAAAACATTTACTGTCGCGCGTCTTGCTAATAAAGAATCACATGATCAAGATATGAACTTAATTTGATCTTATCAATCATTTTTTACGTTTTGCATATCAATATTTATTTGTGTATGTACATAATTATTTATATTAAGATTTTTTGCAGTTTAACTTACTTTAAACCATATGTACTTTTATATGCTTATACTTTTATTATAATTTACTTACATTGCAAAGTAAAAAACAAGGTAATATTTGAAAAGTACACATCGTCAAACATAAATCTAATTGCGACTTAAGCTAAATACATTAATTTAAAGAAGTAAAATAGTAAACAATACGACCAACGCTAACTAAACTCATCAAAGATACCAGGCTTAAAATTTTGTACGCCAGACACGCGTTTCGTCTACAAAAGATTCATCAGCGACGCTCGAATAAAAAAAATTAGGAAAGGCAATTACAGTACGAAGTTGATGAGCATTGAGGGCCCAAAATTCCGACAGGTTCTGCTTAATACAGCTAATATTAAATTGTCTAATATTACATGATAATTCACAATCGTACGTTCATTTTTCGTTCGCATTTGTGCAACGCTCGTACAGCGTTGCGTCAGCGTTCGTTTATGACTCGGGATGTGTCCTTGCATCGTTTGACCATATCGTTTATGCATGATTTGGTCACCTTTTTTAATTTTATTTTTAACGTTTACGTTGAAGGGACAGTTACTGTATCATATGTCACTATTTTGATTTTTCAATTATTAACTACCGGATCTATTATATATATTGAGATATTTACTCGAATTCGGGATCATATTCAAGATTTATAGAATAATGATAAATAAACTCATAGATACCAGGATTATAAATTGCGTATGCCAGACGCGCGTTTCGTATATAAAAGACTCATCATTGACACTCGAATCAAAAAGTTAAAAGGCCAAAAAAAGTACATTGTTGAAGAGAATTAAAGACCTAAAATTCCGAAAGGTTTTGCAAAATACTTCGAGCTGACGAAGTCAGTATCATGGCTTTTTTTGTCATCGGCAAGATGTTCTCACATAACATGTGTGTCTTGGGACAGATTATACAAATTCATGAAGTGGTAAATAAAACTTTTGGTTTTACGTGTATAAAATTTTGCGATAGTTTTTCAGTTGTATGGTAGACGTCACGTGCATTTCATTGATAAATGCTTCGTGTACCACGTTTTGTTCTTTGTCCTAATAAATATTAGGCAGTATAATCAGAAGGAGAATGTATAAATTACCGAAAAATGATGAGGCATAAACGTCAGTCAGACGCCAACATAAGATTCTACAATGTACTGACGGTCTAGTAATAATTTTTATACTGCTATGTGTTAATGTAAGACAACATCAAATATAAATCACCTTATCTTTTTCATATCATAATGGTTTTCTTGCGGAAAATATTCGTTATTGATCGTATATTTCTGCAAAGAGAGGCGAAAGATACCAAAGGACATTCAAAATCATGAGTCGAAAATAAACTGACAACGTCATGGCTGAAAAAAAGGCCAATAGACAAACAATAGTACACAAATCACAACATAGAAAACTAAATACTGAGCAACACGAACCCAACCAAAAACTGGGGGTGATCTCAGGTGCTCCTGAAGGGTAAGCAGATCCTGCTCCACATGTGGCATCCGTCGTGTTGCTCAAGTTAGTACAAACCCGATAATAAGTGTAATTTGGTATGTCACATTTGGAACATATCCGCTATCATCTGTGGAATGGATATTCCATAACGATCAACCAACTCGTGATGGCGTCCGTAAAATTTACGAAGGGATGATTTCAACTTCACCACTTTCAACTCTTGGTTTTATAGCTTCCTTGTGAGCAACAACCCTCTTTAATGAAATCATGATAGGAAATACAAGCCCTGGTATATCGTATCAACTGGGAGATATACAATATATAACTGAAAGCCTCTATATAGGTGGGAGGTTTGGCTAGCTATAAAACTAGGCCAGTTTAACCCACCTTTTTTTAGGGAAATGTCTGTTCCAAGTAAGGACTATGAAAGTTGTTTTCTATTCGTTGTTGGATTGAATTCGTCGATCATTTAGTTTGAGGTTTTATCGATTTTTGTTTTCAATTACTGACGTTGTTAATAATGAGGATGTTAAATTTGATGTAAGCCCTTTTTGTGCTTCTTCGTAACATTTGTTTGTTTTATAGTGATTAAGATGATAACACAATGTTGACTGCTGTAACCCTATTTTTGACATTTTTACCAATTGTGTCTGTTTGTTTTGTTCACGCATCGTTCGCGGAAATAAGTACTGACTAAACCAATCAAGTTGTTTCTTGATCAACCAATTATCAAATATTACACTTAATATATGTATCAGACGTTCTGGCAAATCATGTTTGATGGTAAACGTGAACCTAGAAAATGTGTTTGTTAATTTTCTCTCAGTTGGTCGATATCATGTGTACTGTTGGTAGATTGTAAGTTCCAGAAGTATCATCCGACCAGGAATTAGAACATTGGCACTAATTGTTTTGTTTTGTTTTTGGTTTTAGATGAGACACTTTTTAATATGGAAACAAAGTTTATTGTTTCCGTCTGGCAAAGTTATTGCTATTATTTTATGTCGTTTTTAATATATGCTGATACATCAATGCCATTAGATACTTTTTCAAAATGCGTTCCAGCTTGGGGTAATCCTTGAAACTTCGATTACACTGTATGTTTGCTGGAGTTATTATATGCAACACAGTACAATATAAGTTTTAAATGGTATCAACCCTCCCAACATTTTAAAGGTTTGATGAGAAAATACCGAAAGGTGATAATAAATCAAAAACTTTACGTGTAAACTTCAGAATCCGTCCACCGAAAACGTGTTTTAAGCCGAACATATACTATAATAAAACTAATTAAGAGATAAATTACTAAGTCAATTATTAAATCAATTCTACTAAGTATTATATTTTAGTACTCTTTAGAGAATATGTTACTTTGGTGAAACATATTACATTATTTAAGTGCTTCAAGTATTCAATTATTCATGACCATAAATTATACTTTCTAGCCATCAATATAAAAACTGTCATACAAGTGGGAGTTTTAGCTAGATATTTAAAAAAAAAAAAAAAAAAAAATACCGACCTACCGAAATACCGAATAAGTCCCTTATCAAATGGCAAAATCAAAGTTCAAACACATCAAACGGATGGAAAACAACTGTCATATTCCTGACTTGGTATAATCATTTCCTTATGAATAAAATGGTGGATCAAACCAGGTTTTAACCCACCAATTTCTTTGGAAAATGCCTGCACCATGTCAGGAATATGGCAGTAATTTTTCACTCGTTCCGTTGGTTGATAACATTTGATTTTTCAGTTTTTATGGACTTCCCCTTTTTGAAATTATATATTAGTATTGATGTAATTTTTCCCAAGTAAATGTGGCTTGATTGCTAATGAGATAACTATCCACAAAAATAAAAACAAGGACAAGGAGGTTTGCAACTATTCTACAAGTCCATGCACGACATTCGTCAATAAACAAAACCCATACCACAAAGCAATCTACAAAACAAGTTTATTTCATACGCTATAGTTCAAACTATCGAACAATACCGAGAGAAGCATTTTATTCATACGGTTATCTACGAAACAATGAAAACAATTGATGATGTCTAGCGGTCATATATTAGAATTGGTCCAAATATTTTTGAAATAAAAGTACTGAACTAAAACAGTTCCGATGGATCAAAATATTCTACACACATGATTATTCATTATTTATTTTTGGTGTTTTAACGCCACTTTTAAGCACCGCTTTTGGGCTATTTCGTGGCGGCCAGTTTTTATTGGTGGAGGAAGCCGGAGTGCCCGGAGAAAACCACCGACCTTCGATAGGAAAACTGACAATCCTAGTCAATTAAGATTGGAGTCGAGTGCACCCGCACGAGCGGGGTTCGAACTCGCAACCTCAGTGTTGACTGGCTAGTGATTACAGTAGTAACTACTTAGACCACTCGGCCACCGAGGCCCCTTGATTATATTTCACATGTACATCACTTGAAAATGTGGTTGATTCATGGGGCTAAAGGTGCATTTACAAATGTAGCTTGCATAATCAAGACTATGACAAGTTACTGTTTAATGAAAATGTCGTGATTTCTACTGAGTCCGATGATAAGAAGCGCTCAATATCTCACATTTTGACACTCACGAGGAAGATATGCCACTCTATCTTATTGGAAAGCAGCAAATGTATACTAATTGAATACCTAAATAATAACGACCCGCGGACCCGTATCGATCACTCAAATTGACACGCCGGGTGTGAAGAAATTGAAATAAAAAGCAAGTACATTACAAACACACTTAAAGTTTGAAGTAAATATGAAACAAGTAATATCGCATCCGCTTTAAAGTTGATAAAATTATCACTATGTTCTTAATAGTTATCACTGCTTTATCTACACAAATCATAAATAGCTCTAAGTTAGCATAAAATGTTTCTAAAACAAAAGCAGAACACCAGTTAACAAAGAGGCTCTGCATTTTGGTAACAAACAGATAAACATTCTTTATTTCTCTGTCTTAGCTATGGGAAAGCTTAATATATATTTGTTGTTGTTTCAACAGAAGTAGAACACATATTTTCCCTCCTGCTGGTGAATCTAGCGGTGAATTCAGAACAATCTCGGACGATCTGTTTGTACATGATGACGATACCGAGAAACTTGAAAAATCGTTTTTGGACATATGCAATTGGAGAACCTGTTTCATCTATAATTACCTCACTAGAGTCGCAATATTTTATATATACAGGAAATTTGTTTTGCATGCACTCGTATAAAAAATGCGGTTTTTATCCAACACAATCATAGGTTTGAACGTTGTTTTCAATTTAGACTTATTTATATTTTTTCGTTTGGGCTTGTATTATATTTGCCTTATATAAATATTTAAAAAACCAAATCATCTATATATATATATATATGTACGTCTAAACAAGTGAAAACTCTACGACAGATCCATCCAATGGATCTCCAGTTAAGGTGATACACGGCTGAAAACACATATTATATTCATAATTACTCTAAATATCAGCAGAACAATGTTAAATCTTGTTCTGCTGATATTTAAATATATATACAGACCCTCTACCAAGAAATTTGTTTTACATGCACACGTATAAAAATTGCGGTTTTTATCCAACGCAATCATAGGTTTGAACGTTGTTTTCAATTTAGACTTGCTTATATTTTTTCGTTTGGCTTGTATTGTATTTTCCTTCGGGTTTATATGATCCGTTCATCCTATTTCGACTCTTCAAAATGCAAGAGTCTATCCTAAATTGAGGTAAATTATATGGCCTTCCAAATACCGTTTCGATTCCTAACATCACTGAAAAGACATTAATTGTCGAAATCCGGATATGATGTACAAAGTTTTGCACCTCATGTTTGCGGTATACCATCTTTTTCCGCAAGTTTATTGTTTTCTGTTTGGTATTAAATTAATGAGCTTTCAAAGAAGAAATAAGCTAAGTTTTAAAGAAATCGATGAATATTAACAGGGTGTGCCAATGCCAAATTATAAATGAATGATAAACAAGTCTTTTCTTGGCGACTTTCAAACACTGAAATGATCAAGATCCGAATATTTCCCGTTAACGGTGTCAATATGCCGGAAAAGAAATAAACAACATTTTGACAATTTTTTACTTGAAATGAACAATTAAAGATGCAAAACTATGTTACTTTATTTATATATACTTGATTGTCTTAATGAATCTTAAACAAAGTGAATACGCATGTAATAAGGAAAAAAGGGGGTCACTCTAGCCTACATATACTTTGTAAGAACTTTTGACGGTTTCGTATACTAACTCCATGTTCATTTTTAACTGCAGATATGTGACCACTATAAATAAAATGTACTTACTTACTTACTTAATTGCAATTTTCATTGTGTTTTTACGATTTTAAGATGAGGAACGGCAATAAAGTCTTTCTAAAACAAAACGTTTCTCCTGATTAGAAAAAAAAACACACATTTAACTGGACCTCCTGTATGGAAGTATGAAGCCCCTTCAATTGAATTCTGCATGTTTCATGAGAAATATAAATCTCCTGAGTATCTTTCAGAAAACTGTCACATGTATAAATGGATCTAGAAACAATATCTGCCTTGAGCTAGAATTTCATTATGTTGACAATTCATTTGTTGAAAATGCATCATTCATTCATTGCAGCCGCTTCAGTATAAATTACATTAAATCAATTAATTTAAAAACCAATACATTGGTTCATGATTAAAACCATCAAAAATTATATAATTACGTAAATAAGTTCTTATATTTTAATTATCGTTTTAGAAAAAATATAAAATAAGAAATTTCCTAAAGAAAGGTGAGCATATTTGTTTATTTGATAAAGTGGTATGCGTATGAGATAGATATAAGAAGATGTGGTATGAGTGCCAATTAGACAACTCTCCATCCAAGTCAAAATTTATAAAAGTAAACCAATATAGGTCAAAGTACGGTCTTGAAAACGGAGCCTTGGCTCACACCGAACAGCAAGCTATAAAGGGCCCCAAAAATTACTAGTGTAAAACCATTCACACGGGAAAACCAACGGTCTAATCTATATAAAAAACGAGAAACACTTATGAACAACATCAACAAACGACAACTACTAAATATCAGATATGAGAGCCTTGAATTTCATTTCAAAATAGTTTTCTTATTAGCATATTGATATTTAACTGATAATCTTTATTACAATCCATACAATACTTTATATGTTTTGTTTTCCATCATCCATAATAACTGTAGACATATTTGGCACCATCTTACGGTGTTTATATATCACAACTCGTTCGCTATGCCCGTGTCTGTTGTGACGTTTTTGATTTCAATGAAAGTAATCATGTATTACGGGTAAATCATTTAGTCAGGGATTTCGTCACCACAAATTACTTAATAAAACCTTTACTAAATTCTTCCATAGATATAAAGATTTGGTTTTGAAGTTTGGTTGTACCTGTAGAAAACTTATTTCAAACAGTATAGCACATCCTCATCTTTACGGAGATGTTGTTTACCTTGCCCAGAAATTTAGAAACAATCCGGGTAAACTTTTCGATCCTTTAAATAAACTTATTCTAAACGGCTACCAATTGAACACTGTAATTAGAACTTGAATATTGTTTTTATTGGTATAAATATTGATTTTGTTATTAGTAAATTAAAATCAAACTCAATATTATTTGTCTATACATATGCACATTCATGGCTCTACAATCTGTCGATACCTGTATCTTGGCATTGTACAAGGTCATGTTTTTCTCTGACTGTTTATGACGTCTTTACACTTACTCCATTGGATGTTGGATGTGTACTGATTGATATTTTAGTCTTAGATGCATGATTTTTTTAATTGTTGTTATTGGCCTTGAACTAGCTGTCAGTAACTGCGAGTACTCTCAGATCTCTACTTAGTGTCTTTCTGTTGTGGGGATGTATAAGTACCCGTCCACGCCCACTCTGTGTTTTGTTCGATGTATTTCTATTTGTTTCCATCTAATGAGTTAAGCCTTTTTCAACTGATTTTTATAGTTTGTTCTTATGTTTTACTGTAACACCACTGTCCCAGGTTAGGGGGAGGGTTGGCGCCTTCAGACGAGTTTAACCCCGCCACATTCTGTATGTGCCTGTTCCAAGTCAGGAGCCTGTAATTCAGTGGTTGTCGTTTGTTGCTGTATAACATATTTGTTTTTCGTTCATTATTTTGTACATAAAAAAGGCCGTCAGTTTTCTCGTTTGAATTGTTTTAAATTTGTCATGTCGGGGCCTTTTATAGCTGACTATGCGGTATGGGCTTTGCTCATTGTTGAAGGCCGTTCGGTGACCTATAGTTGTTAGTTTCTGTGTCATTTGGACTCTTGTGGAGAGTTTTTTCATTGGCAATCATACCACATCTTCTTTCATATAAATATCATCCTTGATTTTCATATGTTATTTTTGTACTGGATTTTTTTATTCCTTCGTTTTTCTCTTAATACACATGTAACATGCCAATAATAATCTTATATACATGTAATACATTGTTTATTTCAATATATACCAGTAAGCACTTGCAGTTACCAGCCTGGCAAAATATGATGTTAGAATTATAATTTTCACACATTTCACTTTGAATTATCTCAATAACGGGCATATGATGAATACATTTCCTTTTTTGTGTTGATCTTACAAGAAGTGCACAGTTCTTCCCTCTGATATAATACTTTCATTTCTTTGTCTTCTGTCAGTTTGAACATATAATTCTTCCTTTTTATATTCATTTGTTGAACTGCAAATAGCTTCATTCCCAAGTTTTTCTTTTAATTCACATGTGACATGCCATGGATTATTTCGTTTTAAGCACTGCATAATTTTGTTATACGTCTTCACACTTATTATTTTCAAAACTTTTTCTTTTCATGCATAGATCTTAAAGGATCCCAATATGTCTAACAATGTCTTTGTGCGTGTTGATATTCAAATGAAACAAGTGCACAATCTTTTCCTCTGATTACTTTTTCAATTTCAGTTTGTAAAAACTGTAAATTGTTATACCATGGCTTCCAAGTCATCTTAATAATACTACTCACAAAAAAATATTGTAAACAGTTAGTTGGAATCTAAAAATTATTGGTATTCATTTTATGATACAAATAGTAAACCTCAGTTTAAATTTTGTTTTCCTAAATGGCATTTAAGTTAGCTTGAATAAAGCTCTGTCTTGATTTAAAATGTACTTTAAAATCAAGAGTTTTCTTCAATACTAGTACTACAATTAAAGTTTGACTTCATGATGCTTCAACTGATATTTATCCATCAAAATGCTTATAATCACTTTGTTATAAGTTATGGCTTTATTAGTCTTTAATTTGACTGAATCCAACTCAATAAAGCAGAAACGTTATGCACACCTTATACATGGATGGGGTTTTCAGAATAGAGAATAATGGAGAAAAAGTGCGGAATAAAGGGTAAAATAATAAAAGAATAAAGAAAAATAGAGGAAAAAAATAGAGAATAATGGGGTGTTAAACTATAAAGAATAGAGAAAAATGGTCTAAAAATACAACAAATAGAGATATGAAGGAGACCAATCAAAGCCCTCTGCTGACTTACATTATAATATTAATGCTTACATAGTGTAGACCTCTTGCTTGATATCATTTACACCCAAGTTCTATTGTTATAGTTAAATAATCTCCATGGAAATGAGATGTGACAATGCTAATACATCTATATATATATATCATTGACCTGCCACTAGTGGTCCTCTTAACCTGACCTAACCACAAACTATTACATGTAAACTGAGCAAAAGGTACAAGGTCAATAGGCCATGACTGAGGGGCGGGGCAAATAATCTCCATGGCAATGAGATTTGCCAAACGATAATACAACTGCATACTAAATATCATTGACGTACCACAAGTGGTTCCCAATAAACTGACCTAATCACAAACTTTAACCTATGCACAACTTTCAAAGTCAATAGACCATGACTGAGTCGGCGGAGCTAAATAATCTCCATGATAATGAGATGTACCAAAGCTAATGCATCTATATATACAATTGACCTGCCACTAATGGTCCCCTCAACCAGACCTAATCACAAACAAATACATGTAAACTAAGCAAAAGGTCCAAAGTCAAAAGACCATGACTGAAGGGGCGGGGAAAATAATCTCCAAAGAAATGAGATGTGCCAATGCTAATACATCTGCATACCAAATATCATTGACGTACCACAAGTGGTTCCCCATATACTGACCTAATCACAAACTAAAACATTGTTGACGCCGCCGCGGCGCCACCGCCGTCGGAAACAGAATTCCTTAATCTCGCTTTTTGACTTCTTCAGAGCGCGACAAAAATCTTTGTCCACTATAAATATTCTAAACTTGTGACAACTGCATTTCTGTTGTTCACCTATCTATGTAATTGATCGACCATGACTTGTGGGACTAGGTGTAAGTAAGTACATTTTATTTCTATACAAAGTTTCGGATGTATTTTAGGGGTCAATTGAGTTCTTTTAAATCCCATCATTAATTGATCAAGGAATCATATAGGCGAACAATAGAAATGCAGTTGTCACTAGCCTTGAATAAATATAGACGTGTTTTTTAAAACTTTTTACAGAAATGGATACCATTACAATATAGAAATCGACGATAGAAAATTCAATTTTGTTTGCACTAAAGATTCAATACAAAGTCTATTATCCCTGAAATCAAGGATCGGGGTATACCTGAAATCCGTTATAATTCATGAATTTAAGGATTATACCTGTATAAAATATGCATAAGATTATCCTTTTAGAAACTTTTCATGGCTTTTTTGATAAAACATGTAAAATACATTAATGATTACCTTCATTAGACTGATAAGTACTTTGGGTTATAAATATTGCGTTATCTTCAGTATATTCTGCCAAATCCAACGCCTGACTCAAAATGTCGTCCGTCTCATACCCGTTCATACTGTCAACTGCATACAAGGAGCGTGATGGATTTTTTTTTTAAGAATGCACGATCGATACGGCCAACCTTGAGCTATGTAAAAGCTACGGTTCATGTTAGCACATGCATTCAAAGGGATTATGCGAAACGGCAACTTTGACATTTGTAAAATCTACTCACTTGTCAAAGTTTAAATTAAGATTGTCAAAGTAAGGTTACTATTGGCATTTCATCTAAAAAAAATACTTTTTTTTATTAATGATTGTTTGATAACGTCAATAAAAATACTATCCGTTCTGTTTCATTTAATATACAATGTAAACAAATATATGGTTTAGCATCAGGTGTAAGTTAGTTATACACTTGGCCGTCGGGGTTTCTTATCAAGACAGACCTATCCCTCAGTGTATAAGTATTACGGAAACTATATGTCTTTAAGCATTAAAAATAAAAAAATGCCATTTTAATGTGTGTGTAAATCATTCTGCAAAAGAAGTTGCATAAATTACTGAAAGGTTTGAAACTAAATTTTCGGACAGGGCGCTCTGACTTTTTACAAGTTCCATCCCTTACGTTGCATTGTTGATGGACACCCTTTTTTAAAATCTTGGACCCGCATCTGTGCATGGCAGGCAAGTCTGCAAAATGTCTACATAAACTTAGTCAATGGTCTAATATTATAGATATGATTATTTAAACCTGGGACTAATAGATGAATGCATTAGTCCCAGTTGAAACGAGTAAAATAATTTTGACTTTAACAAATTACTCATAGGAAATTAAATCAAATGCACATCCAGGCTTTTCAAAAAAGGGGGACCTGGAGTTTTTTAAATAATCAACGTTTGGAGTGGGACATATAAAAAGCCTATCCTTAACCATTTAATGTAGTTCAATAAAGAGGGGGTAACCCTGATCCACCTAAATTCGCCTCTGAGTTTGTCTATATAGACTTCTCTTTTCATGTTGACAGCGAAATGTGTAAGTTGCAGTTTTATCTAGTTTCAAACACAATCATGTCAATCGAGACGCAATCTTCAATGAAATGAAAATCGACAAACCTCGGCAATAACTGGCTGTAATAATTTTAAACAAACTTACCTCAAAATATAAGCAACATCCTTCTTTCGACGTGATTTTGTTGGTCGGTCTATCATAACAAGGTGCCTGATCAGCTGTTTGTGACAAGCTCAGACTGGACGTCTACGAAACGTTATAGCCAATCACGTTCCGCATAGTTTAGATTATGAATTCATATTTAGATTTAGATGCAATCATCGAAAATCAGTCCCTAACTTTTTTAAAGTGCATTAACCTGCCTGCGAATTTGTTAACTGTGGTCATCTTTCAAGTTTCTGTTAGTGTGTAGATATCATATTTATGGCTCAAGAAGGAAGTTAAAAATTTATCTGAAATGTTTGACTTCTACACAAATATAGTATAACGATCATACTAATTATTTGTTGCTTGTCTTACGTTCAGTGACTGACTGGTCTTTCAAGTATTTTGATGTCAAGGTCAAACTCTCCTTTTCATAGTCCCTTTTGATTTTTACTAATTCATCCTTTGATTTTTAACATACACAAAACCAGTAATTGGATTGAAACCAACAATAAATGAGTCCTTCGTCATTTTCGGCATGTTTTCAAGCCCTTTACGGCAAAAATACAGACAAATGTCTAACTGTACTTTATTCACCCACGCACATGGAACGTCAGTTAATCGATAAATATTTGAGTAAAGCTTATAAAAGTGATAACACTCCTCGATTGCCGAATAGTGCTATACATCTTCCCTCCCAAGTGTTTTGGCTCAAACATTGCAGTCTTTCATTTGACAACAAAACATCTGAGTCCTTTGTGAAATCAAATGTTTTAATTTAGGCGTAGCCTTTTAGTGTCTGTTTATGCCATATCTAAAAGATTACAGTACAGAAGTTTTGTACACTTTGTCAATCCGACGTGTGAGTGTCAAGATAAAAAAAAGGACTCAAAATAGAATTCAGTTGAATTGGTGTGTAATTTTTAAAGCCCGGTGGTTTCTTTTTTTTTTTTTTTTTAGATATGTACGTATACGCTCTAAGCATGTTGGCACTCTTTTCGTTTGCTTTGCTTGAGGTTTTGGCAAAACATTCTTCCGGTCTATAATAAATAATAATCAATAGTCACAGTTTTCCATAGCAAGTTAAATATTGTATGTGTATATTAACTAGTTCTTCTGAGACATTAGTAGACTTCCATTCATCTTGTTTCTTTAATTTGTATTCAGTTTAATAATAAGTATATTTCCATGTTCTGACACAAGTTAATCAACTTGTCCATACACTTTTTATTAAAGATTGGCTAAAAAACATCCTTAGTTTAACGATGTGCTGATCAGAAAGTTCATGCATTGAAGAATTAAGAATGTAATGGTCCCATATACCTTCATAATGATTTTTCAACCAGCATGTCAATCATACTGACATAAATCAAAGAGAAAAAACAAATAATTGTCTGATGTATTGAAAACTGAAACGGATATGGATATGCAAGGAAAGTTGGAAATTCATCGGATCTATAAAAGATGATTTTTTTACTTGTAATTTATAATTAGGGATCGACAGATATAGTCAACAGCAAAATTGAGATTTACAAATCAAGGTATTGACCATTAATTGTATGCCTGATTAGAAGTGGGCTAAATGACCATTGGAAATTTATTCATACGTAGATCAGTGTAAAATACTGTTTTCAAGATGACCGATGTGTGCTCCTTTGGGACATTTTGAATTATTTTATAACAATTTTATACTTTATACTGTAACTTCTCGCTACTCATCGTTAACTGCATTATACATTCTTTTTACACGTGTGTTTCAATAGTGTATCAATAGCGTATGATCATAAATCAAATCAAGAAACGAGTTCTCAGAACATACACTAAACCTTGTACTATTGTTAGGAAAATTTGTAAAACAAAACTTGACAAATAGAATGGACAAGTCAAATTATTAAAAACATACGTGTATTTAAATTCTAAACCTTTGTAATACCTTAATATAATAACAACTATTCTTCACTGTACACCATGTTAAATGTGCAAACAATTTAAAAAAATATTTGTTTTCCAAATGTGTAAAAATCTTACCGGGTGCACTGCCTCCATCAATTATCAATGGCACTGAACATAAGGCAAAATATAATAAGTATCTGTAATACATCAGAACTTTGCAGAGTAGGCTATCTTCACAATCGACAAATTAACCTACACCTACAAAGTATTTACTGAAGATTTTTTAACACAATGTTAGGTATTGTGGAACTGTTGATCATGTATAACCTTTAATTTTCATTGGTGTCTAACTACACTTTATTAGGTAAACAGACCGGGTTTTTTAAAATTATTAAATGCTTACATGTTCAAACAAGGCAGATCGGTTGCATTTCAAGTTTCATTAATAGATCAGTCACAATACAAACCTATTATTTAAAAAAATAAAGGATTCATTATTCATTCCTTTCAAACGATTTTATGTATCCGTTAATCTTTAAAAATTCACCTTTTTACAACTGTACACGCATTAGGGATACATTATGTCAAAATTATTGAGTGTCATAGTTGTGGATACTTTGACACATTCCCGTTTCCACTCTCTATTCTATTTAGTAGAAGCAATGGCATAGACAGGATTGGTAAAGTCGAACAGAAAAATTTGATGTTACCAGGATCATCAGAATTAGACCGGTGATCATTCATTCTTTCGTTAAGTCTTTGGCGTTTTGGACAGATCAGTGTCCTTCATTTAGGAATGTTTTATAAGGTTTATTATGAATTAAAATGAGACGAATAAAAAAAAAGAGCAATCGACAGATGCACTAGCAAACAGTGACCATAATGTTATCAAGCTTTTGCCAATAATCTGTTCAATATTGGTAAAAGAGAACAAGTGTTCTTGAATAGTACAAGCGCATGTTCTTCTTTGCATGTCATGTTATATTTGCAAAAACAACCAGATCCGGTAATGTTTGAAATTTGGTTATGAAAATGAATATACAGCGTACAACCCTATCTATTTAGGTATGTTATTGTTGATTGTAAAAAAGAATTAACATGTTAAAAGTAGGGCAAATCTCAGATAATGCTTTATTTTTGTTGGGCACTCCTTCAATACTTAATTATGACCTTTTTTGTATCAATAAATCGTTTATTGACCTCAAAAATTTGCTGCCACATAACCGTTTTAATACCTTTAAAGTCATAAAATTCTGTGCAATTTAACCGTCTGAAATTTAAATTTTGAACAATAAGTTTATTCTACAGACCCTTTTTACAATCTACACTTAGCACTATCTTTTTGTTAGCATGTAACATGTACATTATATAAACAATATCCCCAAATTTTCATATGATCTTCACCTCGAAAGTAGAAGATACTTTTGAAAAATCTGTGTTATTGATTAAATTCTATTTACCATTGAAACTCATTGATCTATGGACACCATATGATTGGTTTCCTTCTCCAAAACTATATCTTAACAAAATTTAACTCTATTAGGAATTTCAATGTCTCTTTATCTAAGAAGACATTCAGTCAATCTGTCATTTTATTCTTTAGCTGATGTGAGTAATCATTTTGCATTATTTTAGCGTGTACGTAGTTCAGCATACCCTGAGCTATAAGAAAACGATCCTGTACAATTGAAGACTCCAAAAACTATGACGAGTTAACCGCGTTCCACTTACAGCACCGAAACACTATACCTTATTTTTTAAAACCAATTATTATGTTTTTGTTAATTTTTTTTTCAGCATTCAAACTATTTATGTTTCATATTTTAGAACTACCTTCCTAAGCTTTGGATGAACCATACTAATTTCTATCGGGTAATTTGTTTAATATATTCTAGAGATATAAATCTAGTGATCCCAGTCTATTCTATAAATTATATGTAATAATTAACGTTGTCAGTATTAGTTTTTGTCATTTCTTCTCATTAAAATACGATTATTTTACACAATTCAACAGTATAAAAGATTTAATTGACCTTAACGTCTCAACATTTCACAGAAACACATTCGTTTTGTCGTATGATTTTGTTTTGTAACTTAGTCTTTCCGATTATGTTAACCATTCAAAAGATGTAATCAAACACGTATATGTAATGACAAGTTTAAATTAAATTCAAATACTTTTTCAATATATATTGTTCTTTAACAAATCGTAAGTCGTATTTATCTGTCTTCATTCAGTCAATAATTATACTTTTCAGTACGGGAGAGCAAATCGTCAAAACGGGTTCATTCATGCTCCTTACTTGGGGCAGACAATGAAAGAAAAAGGCGGGGTAACACATCTTTGTAAGGCTCAACCCATCCCTAACCTATGACAGAAGTGTTATTGCAAATCATAAGAACAAATTGTAAAAAATCAGTTGTAAATGGTTTAACTCAAAAGATCGGTAGAAACAAAGCAAAAAAAAAAAAAAAAACAATACACCGAAAGAACCAATATAAGAGTACATGCGGTCATTGAAAGATAGTTAAATTTCAATTAAAAAACTAATAACTAATAAATAAATCGTGTTCTCCAGACTAAAGAATTAAGCAGTACATATCCATTGGATTTAGTGTAAAGACTTCATTAAAGGTCTACGAAAAGCATGACCTTGTAAAATGCCAACATATAAATAAATAATATCGGCAAAAGGTTTCATAAATGTATAGCAATACATATTTACATATGTAGTAATTCTTCAATTCATCAAATATAAAATCAATATTAGTACCTATTAAAACTATATTAAAATATCTTACTACTATGTTAAATTTATAACCTTTAAGAATACGTCTATTCAAAGAACCAATGAGTTTACATGGATCGTATTTATATTTAAAGGATCATTAACAAAATAAACGTAGAAATAAGGATTTGATATCCCTTTTAAAGCAATTAACAGTTACAGTCAAAGTTCAAATGAATTGTTGTGTTTATTAAACAATTTAGGAAAGTGCTTTATGGAACGAAATCCTGACTTAACAGATTTAGGTAGATTACGTTCATTGCAATCTAAACGTCATGTACAAGCATAAAGAACGATTTGGTTTTTTCCATGTGAAACTAAGTTTACTTTGGTGAACATCTGCAGTATAATTATAGAATTCTTGATTATTTAGAGCAAAATAAGCATCAGATTAATTGTAGGTGTTATTAGATTAATCAACTGTAGGGAGTTAATCGGATCTTGCTGATTTTTGCTATAAAATGTGATTCATAAACATTTAGATACTAGTCTTCTTTTAAAGATGTGGAATTGGTGCCTATAGGAAAACCAACAACCTGTCGATAAACTTTACTTAAGAAACGTACATTCATTTTGTCAAATAGAAAATATACAGTTACATCTTAAGTTAAGATGTGGTAGTGAAATGATTGTTGTTTACTTTGTGGCACACGGCCCTGAATGTGGTAAAATTTATACCACACAACGCTGTGTATGTTCTTGAAATTTGTTTATTATATTTGAAATGAGAGTGTTAAATAACTTTCTATTACTTTTTGAATTATTATCGAAAAACAAAATGCGATTATCCCCAATATTCAAACATTGATTCAAATAGGAATCAAGATTTTTTTGTCAGATTTCTCCAGTTTACGCCATCTTTCACAAGAGCGTCTTTAATGACATGACGACTTTCATCCCAATTTATTTTGAATGGAAGGGGATACTTTGGTCCTTTCTTCAAAAGGTTTACAACCTCTAGGTCCTGAATGATATTAGCCCCAGTAATTACATGCATAGCTTATAATCATTAAAAAATCCAAATTTAGTTGACCTATACACAGCTTTTGCTAATAATATCTGTGAAACTTACCTAAACAAGAAAACATAATGCTGATTAATGAACCATGAAAATGAGGTCAAGGTCAGATGACAAGACAGACATGTGCAACAAACAATGATTCCATTCACCAAATATACTTGACCTTGTATCTTAATCGAGAAAGCGTAAAGGACAAGGTACGATAAGGCCCGTTTTTAGCCTCCTATTTTCTCATTTTTCAAATTTTGTTTTGGAAAGCTACTTATCACGTTAAAATATTCCCTTAGGTTTGAAGTTTGTTTGGATGAACTTTAAAACCATTACTTTCAGAAAATGGGTGAGATTAGGGGGTTAAAAGGGCATCAAAAATGCCAAAAGAAGGAAAAATTACGATATTTGGCCATTGTTTCTTAAAATTTAATAGCGTGCGCCTAAGTGACCCCGAGAAAATTATGGCGATTTAGACAGCAAAAACAGTTCTCATGACATTGGAATAAAACAATTCCTGGGTCACGTTGGCGCAGGCACTTAAAAACTAAAAATTCGTTGTAAAAAACACCTGCAAAGTGAATAATAATTACAATATTTGAATAATAACAGAAAGTTAACCCCCCTCACCTCACCTAGTTGCTAAAATTAGTGGTTTTGAAGTTCATCCAAACAAACTTCAAACCTCAGGGAATATTTTAACATAATAAGTAGCTTTCCAAAACAGAATTTGAAAAATGAGAAAATATGGGGCCAAAAACAGGCCTTATCGTACCTTGTCCTTTAATCCAGATCTATGAATTAAGGTCAGTTGCAGGTGAACCTATTCGACGGGAATAAATACCTTTCAATGATTCTTTAACTTAATTAACTTATTACAAAACACACCATAACTGACAAAATCTCGCAATAAAAACAATGTACTTTAAGTATGCGGAAACGCACGACACTGGTGGGGTTTTGCATTTGTTAATCTTTTTTTTTTTAGCATATTCTTATTTTTTTTTTTAATTTAACCCTTAAAAATTCTATAAACAATATAATTAGAAAATTATTCTGGAATTTTATTCTCTAAAATTGAGTTACTTCGATTATTAATATGAGTTTTAGTCCTTGGGTAATTCGCTGAAGTGTTGTAATATTTGTATATTCTTGAAAACTGTTGAAATCGTCAAATGTTATATTGATGGAATGACAAAAATCAATTTTAAGATTTCTGTTGTCTTAACATGTTTAACGCACCGATGTTTTCCCTGGACAAGAGGAGCCCCTGCAGCTTGATGTAAACTTTAACTAAACTGATATGTGTCGTACTGCATTACAGATCATAAAAGTGTATATAGAAAGCTAGTACATTTAATATAATGTTTACAAAAAATACATGTCATAAAAATAAAACGGTTATACAATTTTAGTATCCAGATATAAAGATTACATAACCTAAATAAACATAAGATCCGTACTGGGTATAAAGGAAAATCATAATTGCCATTATAATTTTGATTGTCCCATATATAATAAAAGTTTTCAATTTTAATCTCGTGATTGGTGATACTTTTTGTATCCTTAAAGAATACTATAACAGTGTGCCATTGGCATATTCGCATTGTATAAGTGACTATTACAATAGTTTAGAGAACAACAGAGCGATGTTGTCCGTTTAGTAATACAGGCCAGAAATGTTGTAACAACTTATGAATGCACGAGGTAAGTCAAGTTTAGTTAATAAAATTCACAATAATTTTCCGACTTCTTTGTTTGTTTAATCTTCAATGTTTATTTTACCATGTGTTTATAATGATTTCATTCAATCTAAAGGTAAAATGTTATAATTTTTCTGAAATATTGTCTATAAAATGTAGAACTTCGCCAATATCGGGCGTTATTTCTCCGTTATTACAATTACAAAAAATAAACAAATAAACTAATAACAATGGTGTGATTTTCTTTCTAATGCCGATCTTAGACGCCTTTCAATCTCTCTGTCTTCCGTTGATACCAGTGTACATGGATCATTGATAATTGTAATTTAATTCTGTTGAAGCTAAAAAAAAAAGACATAAAAAAAGTATATATAAAGCATTACTGACGGTGTAAGGTTTATGGTAACATATTTGATTTTTGCGTTGTGTACATTTGTTTGCTGTTATTGACAAAATAAAAAAAAAGAGTTTTGATTTTCTTTTAAAAATGAAAACAGCACTTTATAAATTTCATGCGTCCGAAGCGCTTTTCTGGTTTTAACTTCACCAGGAATGCTCAAAGCCGAATATTTATTTGAAATCAAAGGATACATAAAAACCGAAAGAGTTGAAAACCTATATAATAAGAAAGACCCAAAATAATAGCCAATTAAAAGTATCAGTCTGCTACATTAAATTACATAATAAGGGTAGTGATTGTTTAATGTATACACTTTATTTCGTTTATTTTTCTAATCTACACAAAAGTCAAACATACAAGCCATAGTAAGATTGCCTGACCAGTGTCGGATGTAAAAGTGAGTTTTAAAAGGTTAATATTACTGGTCATCTTTAAACATATGTATAAATTCTGAAAAAAAGTTTTCCGATTATTATTTGTTTTCAGTGTATTAGTTTTAGTGAATTAATCCTTGACTTTTAATACATTACATGTTCGCATTGATTTACTGAAACGAATATCGAGAGTCTTGTCATTTTAATCTTTTACAAAAACTAATGAGAAATTAAAGTTAAAGTCAGTCTTTTGTTGTTTTTTTTTTTTTTTTTATTTTATCAAATTATTTCAGCAGAAGTGTTCTATGCTTACATTTCTTGGAAACGCTTTTCCAAATTAAAATACCAAATACAACTGAAATTATAGCTGCTCCGACAATACATCAAACTGCAATTCCGGCTTTTTCTCTACAAATATATACTAAGGGCATATGTACCTACATTACTAAATTGGTGGCCATTTCTTAAGAACAATATTCAAATGTAAAATATGTACTGCAGACGATATTTTCAAATGGATGCAGCACAAACACAACAATACTAAACAACAATGGTTTTCTATATCGTTTTAATAATTTCTATTTGGTATATCGATTTTTATTAATTTAATCTAATTTTAACGCAATTTAATCGGTATAGCATATCAGTTATACTATTCTGATCAATTAAGAGGTGAATGACGTTCATTGAATCAAGTGTATTACATAAATAGAACGCCGTGTGACGACCTATTTTATTCAACTGTTTCACCGTTTAAGTTATGAATGTAATTTTGCTTAAATCTGACCACTCATTTATGAATAAAAGTTTAACATTCAGTGGCAAATTCATGACGACAATAAATTACTAAATATTAAACAGTAGGAACTAAAAATTTGACAGACGAACTGGATGTCCAAATAATTTGAGGATACCATTGGAGGTATCAAAAAGATCAGATATGTAGTTTTACTAAAAGTATGGACCCCAAAATAGTTGTGTCTTTTGTCTTTGATACATGACTGTGATTGATTGTCAAAAATCGTTGACAAGTAGATTAAACTTAAATAGCGCTGTAAATATACAGTAGTAGCATATTATATATATATATATATATGTACAAGTCTAAATTGAAAACAACGTTCAAGCCTATGATTGCGTTGGATAAAAACCGCAATTTTTATACGTGTGCATGGAAAACAAATTTCTTGGTAGAGGGGTCTAAATACAGCACAAACAACATTTTCCAAATGACCAAAAAAGTGAAAAGTATATTTTAACAAAACGCATTTGACTAACAGGTCGAACAACTGATGTTCTTAAACCCTGCTGACTGCCATTGACGATTGCCAAATAAATTGATCCCTTGATGTAACATGGATCTTAATTATTAATTTATTACCAAACAAAAAACAATAAACTAGCGGAGAAGATTGTAGACCGCAAAAGTGAGGTGCAAAAATTTGTACACCATATCCGGATTTCGACAATTAATGTCTCTTCAGTGATGTTAGGGATCGAAACGTATTTGGAAGACCATATAATTTACCTCAATTAAGGGTAGTCTCTTGATTTTCAAAAGGTCGAAATAGGATGAACGGATCATATAAACCCGAAGGAAAATATAATACAAGCCCAAACAAAAAAATATAAGCAAGTCTAAATTGAAAACAACGTTCAAACCTATGATTGCGTTGGATAAAAACCGCAATTTTTATACGTGTGCATATAAAACAAATTTCTTGGTAGAGGTGTCTGTATATATAATTACTCTAAATATCAGCAGAACAAGATTTAACATTGTTCTGCTGATATTTAGAGTAATTATGAATATAATATGTGTTTTCAGCCGTGTATCACCTTAACTGTAGATCCATTCGATGGATCTGTCGTAGAGTTTTCACTTGTTTAGACGTACATATATATATATATATATATATATGATATATTTCTATTATTCTATTCCTTTTATCACAGTTTAATAGGTTTTAATATTATACAGTTTACAGCTTAAAATAACTATTAAAAATGTTACTAAATAGAGAATAAAAGCATACCGAAACCATCATATTACAGGGGAAATTATAAGATGTCGGGCATCCAACAGGAGTCAGAAATTTAATCTATAAGTACGAAGTATTGTCGGATATAACCAATAAATTTGACTCACTTACTAACCGGGAATGCAAATCCATTTTTAGTCAGGCGCATGTTGAATCGGAAGAGCTAAAGGGAGCAGTACAACTTTATAAGAAAGTTTTACAAGTAAATTGCAGATTATCCATTTGTTTTGACAGTTTTTCCTGAAGCAGTTAATTTTCGGCCAACCAGAATCAATGGTGTTCGGCATACGTCACTTGATTCGGTACGTAACAGCTCATGGAATATTAAACGTGCAGTTCTTAAGTTTCGGTTTCATATTTTTTGGTGATATTTATTTTAGTATTCGTTGTATTGTAGGGATTTATTACATTTAGGTAGCCTTAAGACAAACATTTTAAATCAATAATCACAAAAAATCATTATCACCAAAATCTCCGACTCGATAAATGAATAGCTATAGACAAAGATAATCTATAGCCATTGTTAGAGGAAGGTGTATAACCCTTCTTCTGCGAATGCCTTTTGATCTGGGATTGGTGAAAGATGCGTGTTCAGGTTATGATTCAAACTGGTTGCAAACAGATCTATCAGGGAGCGAGCCCACTAGTGATAGCCTGAAAAACTACTGGATGTAACTCCCACTCCGTATTCGCTTAAACTAGGGATCGAGGTAAGGTATCCGATATCAGGTTCTGATTGCCTAGGACATGTATAATTGACCAAATGGTCTTGAGACTGTCGCAGAACAAGAGAATTATTTTGCACAGAAGGTAACGAGAAAAGGAAAGGGTCCCACCTTGATTCTAAAGATAAACTACTACTGTTGTCTGTAGCTATCAACAGACACTGTCCTTGAATAACATGTTGGAAGTGTCTCAATGACAGTAGCACGGCCCTTATTTCTAGAAGATTTATATGTTCCTGCAACTTTGGAGATTCTCACACTGTCCTCCCCTCTAAGAAAGCACCCGATTCTGCGGAGGCGTCTGTGTAAAACATCATTATAGGCTTAAGAGGATCTAGAGACACCCTTTTTAAAAGATTCTCCCTGTGTAACAACCACTGCAGAATGATGAGGATATAATTTGGAAAGAACTGGTTTAGATGTATCTGTGACACTGAATGCCAGAATTCCATGAGTCACCACTGAATTAGACAAATAGGAAGTTGACTCAGGCGAATGCATGTAACGTCCATTAAGGAAATCAGAAACCCCACCAGTTGAAAAAATTGGTGAGTTGGTACTGCTCATACCTGAAACAACTTATTCACTCGATTGAAAAGGGTTTTTATGTTCTCCTCTCGGGAAAACTATGCCTTTGTCTGTCCGATAACGTTTCCTTAGAAAAATGAAATATTGGCTGGGGACCATCTCTGCTTTTTCCATGAAAGGTGGGGTTCGTATTGCTCAGTCTTCAGTTGTGTTTTGTGTACTGTTGTTTGTATTTTCGTTGTTTTACATGTTTTGCCATGCCATTGTAAGTTTGTTTTCGATTTATAAGTTTGAATATCCCTTTGAGATATTTTGCCTCTCCTTTGTCATAACGTTAATGGCGTGCTTGTCTAAACTGACTTTTTGAAATTAAATGAAGAAAAACCTGTCACTAGACTTCAAATTGAATGTCAAAATTCATGTTACTAAAGAAAGTTTTTACACTTTATATATGCCTTTTTTTCTTGTACAATATTTTTTAATTCCGAAAACAAATTAAATAAACACATATATTAGGAAAAATCTAAAATGCAGCAACTAAAAACAGACACGACAAGGCCATATCTTTTCTTTTGCACACTCTCCGTTTCGATAAAGTTATTCATTATTCAAGATTTAGTCAACTTGTCAATTTATGATTTTGTTAAAAACAATTGGACAGAACGATTGTTTTACATCTTATTTAAATTCATTGTGATTAACAAACATTATGAAAAATTATTATACCTTACATATATTATAAACAATTCTATTGGGTAACACGTTATTACGTGACATGGAAAAATTCAGTTAATTTTCATTTAAATGCAATGAAAGACGAATAAGCCTAAAAATTCACACACAGCGGTGAATAACAGTACCATTCACCGGCGAATAACCTTTTGGGTTTCTTGATTTGTACACGAGTTATCTCCCATAAAAATGACGTCATTAACGTTAGTAAATAAAATGGCAACGTTCACTCTACAGGAAGGTAGTCCATCGAGTGGGCACTTCCTATATGCAAGGTGATAGGACGTGCCGTTGGAATAGGTCACATTTTCCAGCTTGAAAATATGTGAACAGGTGGGAAAAACTATCAGAAATATATGATTAGGTCAATAAAGTTCCAATTTAATACTTGTATATGAAAAGCCCTGTTATTTTTTTCAAGTAAACATTTCATACAATGATAAAAAATCTTAGCCTTAAATATTCCACTTTTGCAACACACCACACGAAAACAATCAAACAATTGTGGCTCCTCAGAAGCGATGAATATCCAAAATTGTCAACCCTAAAAAATATTTCACTGAGGGAGCAGAGGGCTGCGCCCTCAGTGAAATAACCTTTTCGTGTTGACAATTTTGGATATTCACCTTTTCTACGGGCCATGATTGTATATTGTCGTATGAAAATGGTGAACATTTTATTTGTTATTTTAGGTGTACATTGCCTTTTACATCATACACTATAACATAATAACAAAATTTCTAGGTAATATTATTTTCCAAACAAATAACTGTTACATTAAAAAGCAAAAGCGTCTATAAAAGCGTGTTTCTTTTTGGGTATTTTCTGAAATCGAGTCGGTGCAACGATCTGCTTACCCTTCCGGAGCACCTGAGATCACCCCCAGTTTTTGGTGGGGTTCGTGTTGCTTAGTCTTTAGTTTTCTAGTTTGTGTCTTCTGTACTATTATTTGTCTGTTTGTCTTTTTATTTTTAGCCATGGCGTTGTCAGTTTATTATCAATCTATGAGTTTGACTGTCCCTCTGGTATCTTTCGTCCCTCTTCTATAAAAGATATATACAAAATGTACGAATAAGATGAATCAATTTCGCATAAAAAGACAAAATATTTCGCAACAAAAATTAAATGGCCTTCTCCATCAGTGTAGATCTTTTTCAAAATGAATTAGTCTTACAAACAATAAATTTATAATAAAGATATACAGTGTAAGCAATTAATTTCCATTGATAGTATCGAACCATAATTCCAATTCTTCATTGTACAAATGTAGCACAATACTAGATTGGAATTAAAAACCACCTTGTTTCCGCTCACTATATTGGTGTTTATTTTATTTGTTTTCAGGAGTGGCGTTTATTTTTTACTAATGTTTTGATTTGTTATTTATATATGAAGTGATCACATTGACCACCTAACCCCTTTACAAAGGTAAATTTCTAATTAATGGCTTCAAAAACAGACAGAATTGTTCAATAATACTATAACATTTGATTGTTGTCAGGCATGTGATGTAGATGTTGAGATTATCATGTTCATAGGAAATTCTTCTCCACCAGCAAAACCGATAGCTGATAAATAAATGTGTTCCGTATTCTTTACAAATTATCCTCAAAACGGAATGCAAGGGCAGCGAGATAAAATGTACATACAAAGTAAATTTCACCTAGCAAAGTAATAACAATAAAAAATTTTCTTCAAAATATAATTACCTTAGTCGATAAACATTGTGTGAATTTATTGAATATAAAAAAAAAAAATGAAATGAATCCACTTGTACTTTAATATATGAATATTTACGATTTTCCCATATTGTTGTTCGTATAAAAATGAAAAAAGTGACGATGATTAATGTTAAATTTCAAACAAAATGAAGTGTATATTATGCAAATTGCTGCAGAAAAGGTATAACTTGTCGTTAATATAATAGCATCATACATCATTCATTAAAAAAGTAACTGCTTCCTTTTCTCTCAGGTTTCGCTACTTTTTAAACTCTATTTCAATTTGCAAGTCTTTACTTCTATATAGTTTCAAAACTTTAGTACTCAGTTGAAACAAAATATGAAAAACACACTTTAAGCGTACAAGCCTAAAAAGAGAAGGAAACGAACTAAACAATTTAATATGTAGGGACACTTGTGCAACTATTACGCTCGGAATATCGTAAACGAGCACTTAAGTTTGCAATTTGCAAACATTAGCGAGATTAATTTAATGATTTGCCTCTAAATGACTATAAGGCATTTCTACACTAAAGAGTTTGATTGTCTTATGAATAGAAAAAGCGTTATTTTAAAAGAAAGAAGATTCAATAAAGAAAAAAGAAAATAGTAAAATGGTCTTCAATTTGTGAGTTTTATATATAAGAACTCGAAACAATGAAAACATATATACAAATTGTTATTGCTGTTTTGCCGCCGCAAAAAAGCAATATATTGGCCATAATGTTTGAGTTGACGTACTAGACTAAGGTTTAGCTGACTTTATTTTAGATTTGACGATATATAAAAGGAATCGCTGTGTTGTAATAAACAAATAAGACAATACATATAACCTTACCATTTAAGTATTTTAGCTGTGCTGCTGGAGTCACAACTTATTTCCAGTTTCCCGCTTGAATTTGGAAAAACACCACCAAGTGCGTAAATTATACTAAACCCGGTATCTGTTCAAGTGTGGTCCATAGTAAACAAGACAGACATTTGACTTCCAGTTCCTTATATGACTGCACTATGTACTAGTCCACAACATGTCTGTCACAGAAGACTTGCAGTGATGTTTGTACCTGTTGAAATGATAGAATAAGTATTCTTGTTTCAGGCAAAATTCCGTTTTGCATTACACTATGTATAATATTTTCTATTCTTATGTGAATGAATATTGATAAATAGTATTTGAAAAGTACGAGAACAAGTTAAAGCTGTATTTACTTTCGCCCTCTTCTTGCGAAGATGAAAATGATGTTCAACAACTGAAAGATAATAATGATGGGTATCATAACTTATATATTTTATAAACCTGAAAACAATCGAAAATACACGAATTTTGTATTTCAAAATATAAAATTAAGTGTAAAGTCACAAACGTTACTGCAATTTATTATACAGTAAATGGAGTTGAATCTTTTACGGTCATTTTGATCTTACACCATCGGAAAAGTCTGAAAAATAAATTATTCAGTTATGTTCAGTAGCTTTTTGGACAATTCAGTGTGCTGTTGATGTGTAAGTAGACTGAACAGATCTTGATTGACTGCAAGGGAATTGTCTGAACAGTATTGAATTCATTGCAATGAATAAGTCTAAAAGTTGACCAAAAGAATGGACAAAACGTAATAATTTATTGTGCAGGCTTTTTATAGCTGTTCAGATCAAAATGACCGTTTAATATCAAAATTGGTTTACTAGTGATACATATATTACAATAAATTCACTATTATAGACTTTGTATCCCGTCAAATAGCTGTCAATAAATGTCTACTATCCCTATTGTTTTGTGGCAAAAACGAGTTTGTAGGAAACACATGAACGTGTCACAAAACTTGCAGACAAGCTTCCACGTTTTTAAGTGTTGCTGTTCTTGCTATATGCTCTTCTGACTTTGCTCCAAAACGTTTAATGTGTTTGGCTGCCAGGACTTTTCCGAAGCACGTGTCGAGGGGATTGCATGTGTTTAGTTGATCTTTACAAAATTTGACAATATACACAGAGTTGCATACAAAGTAAATTATGGTAACTGGCCCGTATGCTAAGAGGTAGGAGGGGGATGTTAATTTTGGGCAAGATAAAAGAACTCTTGAAAGGAAGAAACAAAAACTTCAAAGACCGTTTTATTTGCACTGTTCTTAACGTATTATTTTAGATATCGTGTCGTTTTGTCAGAAGTACAGTGTAATAGTTATAATATCTAAACAAAGCAATATTTCTATAATAGTAGCATTTACTTTTTTTAGGAACTGCAATCAATCTTTGAAACCTGCTTTAAAACATGTACAATAATAAGCGTTCTTTTTTCACTCGTACCTGTGTTTTTGTTGTATGTTACAGTAATTCCAGTAAAACCGAGTAAAATATTTTTCTGAACTACTTTTCATTGCACGTTCTATTCCGTACCTTTGAAATTTTCAAATTATTTGGGATAAAACTTAAGGATATAAAATGACAGTTTGTTCCAACACTCATGTACAAAACAATATATAAATATTAAAACTATTCTATAGAAAAATAAGTCGATGCAAAAAAAGGAAAAGAAATCATACGTCAAATAAATAACAGGCAATATCATATGGTCAATATAGACAAATAGCAGTCCATAACACATTATACAGAAAGTTTAAGATCGCGCAAATACTCACCGACCAAACCGCCGTATTACTCATACAAATCAAGTCATTTCTTGACCATCCATTTATCTCATACTTAATATACGTGTCATACTTACTGATCATGATAAGTAGTGTTCAATTAACAAAGGACGAAATCCACAGAATAAACAAAACGCAACTACCTTAAAACATTCAGTAGATGAACTAAATCAAATGCAAAGTTTTAACGGGATTACAATTTTTATCGTTCATCTGTTCTACATGTACGCAAAACTGTTCCGTAAGTTATAATTTAACTGCTTTCTTAGGGTCTATTTTTTTAAAAAAATTGATAACTACCTGATTAAAATTTTACAACACATTGGCATGTGTCTTTGTAATATTTAAAGATGATTTATCTCATATAGACATATAATGTCGAAAATATCTGGTATTGAACTGACTAATAATTAGTTATTGTTGAATGGTGACCTAGGAAAACGTGACCATAGAAAATGGTCGTTTATTTTCTCTCAGATGGTCAGTACCATGAGTTTTGTTGAAGAAGAATCACCCGGCCAAATACCAGAACATCGTCTGATGTGAGTTTTACTTGAATATTTAGATCAGAAACGTTTTAATATAAAAACGAGATTATTGTTTCCTTCTTGTAAATTATTACTATTTTATATGTCGTTTTTAATATATGTGGTTTCATCATTGCCATTAGTAACTTTTTTTATATGCGTTTCGGCTTGGGGTTAATCTAGAACTTCGATTACATTGTATGTTTGCTGAAGTCATTATATGCAGCACGGTATAACATAAGTTTTCATTTATATCAACCCCTCCTATATTTTAAACGTTTGATGACAAAATATTAAAAGAGGATGATAAAAGAAAAACAAATTGTGAAACTTCAGAATCTGTCCACCGAAAAGTTTTTTCTAAACAGAACATATAATAGTATAAAACTAATTAAGAGATAAATTAGTATATACATTTTTAATCGGTACCACTTAGTATTATTTTTAGTACTCTTTAGAGAATATGCTACTTTGATAGAATATATTATTTTTCAAGTGGTTCAAGTATTCAATTATTCATGGCCATAAATCATATTTTCTAACCATCAAAAAAAAAAAAAAAAAAAAAATTCATACAAGTGGGCGATTTAGCTAGCTAAAAAGCCCTATGTTTTAATCCACAATTTCTTCGTAAAATGCCTGTACCAAGTCAGGAATATGTCAGTTGTTTTTCACTTGTTCCGTTGGTTGATAACATTTGATTTTGTCAATTTTTATGGACTTCCCATTTATGAACCCACCTTGAAGTTCAGTATTTTTGTTATACTATTTCCAGTAGATGTGGCATGATTGCCAATGAGACAACAAGCAGCGATTCTATTTACATTTCTACATTTCAAAGGACAAGGATGTAAGCAACAAATCTACAAGTCCCTGCTCGGCATTCGTCAGTAAACAAAACCCATACCGCCACTGAATCTACTAAACACGGTAATTTCTTTAGCTATAGTCCAAATTCGCTGGACAATACAGAGAGAAGCATTTTATTCATAGTTTTACCTACGAATGAAAAAATGAAAACAATGGGTGATGTCTAGCTTCCATATATTAAAATTCGTCCAGATATTGGAACTATGAAGCAAAATGTTTTACACACATGATTATATTCCAAATGTTCATCACTTGAAAAAAAAAAATAAGTGGTTGATTCGTAGGTCTAAAGGTGCAGTGACAAATATAACTTGCATAATCACGACTATGACAAGTGACCAACCGAATTAGACTTATCACCGGTTTCGTACTTGCATGAGCAACACGACGGGTGACACATGTGGAGCAGGATCTTCTTATCCTTCCAGAGCACCTGAGATCACCCCGATTTTTGGTTGGGTTCGTGTTGTTCAGTCTTAAATTTTCTATGTTGTGTTTTGTGTACTGTTGTTTGTCTTTTTTCTTATTTTTTGTCATAGCTTTGTCAGTTTATTTTCGACTTGTGAGTTTGAATGTCGCTTTGGTATCGTTCGCCTCTCAATAGCTTACAAGTTGGCACTCATGAGGAAGATATTCCACTCTATCTGCGCGCTGACAATACTCTGACTCTTAGCTAACCAGTCTTTCCACTTTCTCTGTTATGCCATTTGCCTTGTGGGAAAGCATTAAAAGTGTAAATACGAAACAAGTCATATCGCATACACTTTAAAATTGATACAGCTATCATTATGTTTTGATTGCTTATCACTGCTTGATTTACACAAAGCATAAATAGCTCAAAATGTTTCTGCAACAAATGCGGAACTCGACTAAACAGAGAGGCTTATTATGTTGGAAACAAACATATAATCATTCTTTATTACATTGTTTTAGCTATAGTCAAGCTTTACAAATATGTTATTGTTTCAACGGGAGGTAGAACACAATTTCCCTCTTCTGCTGGTGCAACTAGCGGTGACTTTAGAATAATCGCGGACGATCTGTTTGAACACGATGACAATATCGAAGAACTTGATAATCTTTTTTTTATTTTTGGTCATATACATTTGTTGAACCTGTTTCATCTTCGTCCTCACCCGAATCGTCCTTCTTTATAAAGTTTTCCTTCTCATGAACAACTCTCTCTGCATTATCATTACTTATTATTAATACCTATCCAATAAATCATCTCTAACCAAAGTAGATATAACTTCATAACGAAATTCTTTCCAGCATTTGCTTGTTTCTCCTGTGGCATTAATTGTATAACTTTGTATTTCATTTTTGTTTTAGTGCGATCATTTTCTTCAACACTAGTCTTTCTGTTTTTGTTATGGTCAAAATTGTTTTCATTTATGAAAATTAACAAAATCGAATCGCTTGAGGGGTTTAACAATTAGTCCTTATTTGAATAGCTGTTTACTAATTGTCTTTTTCAGATAGAAGAGTATGCAAATAAGTAACACGAGCAACATTAAAATTCCTAATATCGTTTCAACTAAATTATTAACAATCTTTTGTTTTTCTTTCTATATTAAACGGAAAAAATAGATTCATAAATTAATAACTTGTCAGATAAGAAAATGATAACACAAAACACGAATAGACGGTCTTCAATTTGTGAGTTTTATTTATAAGAAATCGAAATGAAAACATATATATAAATTATCTTTGCTTTATTGTCGCTGCAAAAACGATAGTGACCGTACTGTTTGAATTGCTATACTAGTATATTATTAATCGAGTATATTTAAGGATTTGTGATTCGTTAAAACTTGATCACATGTACATTTGTATTTAATCAGTTTGCACGACAATACTGTTGTCTATAGCTTTTCGTAGGTCAAAAACAGCATATTGCACAGGGCATACAGCATGTTACTAAAAATACATTCTAGAAATCCCCAATTTTAAATTGTTCATGCAATAGTTGTTTATTAATGATATAACAATTGTAGCCTTTGGTTGAGGTCAATACGATGTTATGTCGACACAGAGAAGCATATCGACCTCGAACTCGTCAATATGCTTCTCTAAGGTCGATATAACCTCGTATCGACCCCATACAAAGGCTATAATTGTATAATAAGCTTGAACTGACGTTATTCTAAAGAGGTATGGCCAATTTCCCCTGAAATTTTTTCACAGGAGGGCCAATTTCAAAAAGTGCTGAAAGAATAAAATTTACGATAAAAACATGCAATAAAAATGGTTTTTGGTCAATATCTCGATTTTTATGTATTATGCTATGTCTGGAAAATAGTTAATTTAACCTCCAAAAATGGATGAAAGTCAAATATGCGGAATTTACCGTGTTTTTAGGTTGGAAAAACAGGGAATCCTCCTAGAAGGACACTTCAAAAAAAGTTATGTTTTTTGTTGTTGTTGTAATTTATACAACTTTTCCCCTCAAAAATGAAATTGGTTTAGTGTGTCCTTAATACCTAAAAACAACTTTTTTAATAAAAAGTGGAACATCACTAAATTTTACCTATATAGCTGCTTAATATCGACTATGTTTTCAAGAGTCGCCGTGGCTCCATCGGTAGCGCTTAAAACTGTAAATAATGGATTGTTTTTAAGATGGGGTTCAAATCTCACGCTAATTTTTCTCATTTTTTATGTTGAAATATTAAAATGTTATGTTTCTATCACATTTTTTCGGATGTTTGTTTAATTCAAAGAGTCACACTGAAGTAGGTGATTGTACATAACCAATAACACGAGAAATGATTATATAGCAATGAAGCCCAAATGTTGTGTGTGTTATACACATAACGAAAAAAGGCCATAGCAGAAAAATTTCAAAACAACAAAAATATTTTTCTAAATCTTGAACAAGAACGTTTTAGAAAATGGTATGATATGTAACAAATGCAGACAGTAATTTTATCGCCAATCCACCAACTGTGTAGATACTAGTACTGGCATTGTTACATTGTCCCTACACCGGAACCTAATTCATCAGAAAATGAAACAACACCACAGAAAAAATCAATTACACTACCAATCGTGACTGTAGGTAAAACATCAAGAAAGTGTTGAATCTGTATCACAACATAGGGTCGATCCATTTGGTACAATGCCATGCAGAAAAGACCAGATTACACGTGTTTGTTACGCAAGCCGTTCTAGTACCAACTGGTGTATTAAGCTGTTCTCCGGTTCATATAGACGGTAAACCTTAAAACCTGGAACAGTGTATAGATATAGATACATCCAGATTGAGGAAAACAACATCCCAGTTAAATGCGTCCGATATTTTTTGGCTTCTTGGCATTAAAACAGAGACCGATCTTGAATCAGATTAGCTGATTTATATCAGATAATTAGATTTTTAAATGTTTCTTGTATTTATATTTAATCCCCTTTTTTAGGCGCCACTTAGGGGCATTCAGTTTTTCGGTCTGTGCGTCCGTTCGTTCGTTTGTCCGTCCGTCCGTCCGTCCGTCCCTTCGTTCGTCCGTCTGTTCGTTCGTCCGTCTGTCCCGTTTCAGGTTAAAGTTTTTGGTCAAGGTAGTTTTGATGAAGTGGAAGTCCAACCAACTTGAAACTTAGTACACATGATCCCTATGATATGATCTTTCTCATTTTAATGCTAAATTACAGTTTTTATCCCAATTTCATGGTTCACTGAACATAGAAAATTATAGTACGAGTGGGGCATCCGTGTACTATGGACACATTCTTGTTTAATATTTTGTTAGTTTTAAGTTAAACTGTCAACGTATATTTGTTCCGCCTAACAGAAGTTCCACTGGAAACTTTGTTATAAACAATGTCATAATATCTGTTCCTGTTGGAACAAATATTCTATACCATTTATTCCGTTAGGAACATTTACTGTAATATTTATTCCAGTGGAAATAATATTCCTGAATATTGTTTCTATTTGGAACTTATGTTATGAAGGAACTTCTATTCCGTGACAGATAATTCATATTTTAATGCTCCTCAGGGGCATTTACAAACAAAATCAATATTGGTTTTGATAAACAAAAAAATAATCATTAGTCTTGGCCTTGATTATTGTAGGAATACCTGTTCAAGATATGAAAATAGATGATGTGACGTGTTTTCATATACTATAATTAGTATCTATCGGGCTATTTAAAAACATGATTTACCTAGCTAATCAAATGAAAAAAACTCACGGGAAAATGGCCCTACCTCTTCGTAGAAATGTAAAAGGAATCGCTGTGATATAATAAACATATATGACAAAATATATAACGTTACCAATTAGGTATGTTGTATCCCGCGTGTTTTCAGCAGCAAATGCGTAATTTATACTAAACGCAGTATTCGTTAGCGTCTGGTCCGTAGTAAACAAGACATACATTTGACTTCCAGTTCCTTGTATGACTGCGCTATGTACTAGTACACAGAATGTCTGTTTCAAAAGAATTTCATTGATGTTTGGACCTGTTGAAATGATAAAATAAGTATAATTTTTGCTTAATGCACAATTGCATTTGTGCATTACACCATGTATTTTACACCTTTTATTGTGTGAATGAATATTGATAAATGGTATTTGTAAAATACGAGAACAAATTATCTCTGTTTTTAATTTCGCCCTACTTCGAAGATGAGAATGTTGTTAACAACTACAATTACTATCTACCTAAACAATCAAAACACACATCTTGTGTTAAACTTTGAAAACATAGAATTAAGAGTAAAGTCACAGATGTTACTGCAATACAATATATTACGGTAAATTCGCTATTATAGACTTTGTGTCCAGACCTTTCTTAAGAAGGTCAAATAACTGTCAATAAATTTCTGTTATCCCTCTTTTTGTGTGGAACACACGAGTTTGAATCTAACACATTAACCGTGTCACAAATGATAGTAGACATGCTTTCACGTTTCTAGTGTGGCTGTTCATGCTCTGCTTTTTTGATTTTGCTCTAAATATTTTAATGTTTTTGGCTACATGCACGTGTGGTATGAACTGAATGTGCTTAATTGATCTTTACAAAATTGGACAATTTGAAAATAAAGCCAGAGTTGTATAGTTACAAACTTAATTATGGCCCGTATTTTTCATAGGCGAGGGAGGATGTAAGGGGTGCGTTTGTATACCCCTACGAATACAATTTATAGAACTTTCAAAAGTCGTATAAAATCTTAAACATTGAATATCAATGTTGAAATTGATTGTTTCTATTAAAGTTATGTTATTTTGAACCCCACCCAAAACACTCAGGGTACAGGTTTGGCATACCCTTCTTTAGCAATTGATATTACTACTTTCGTTTGGTTGCAGATGTTACACTGATGCTCAATTTTAGGTGTTGTGTAAATTGCCTATCCACGTCCATTCTGATAAAAGTATGTGATGTTTTGTGTGGCATTTAAATTAGGCTCTGGATTATGATATTTACTCACATTTAGCAAAGTAGGTATGGTAAGAATAACTTCTAACTTACAAACATAAATTTCATTTTGATTGACTACCATGGCCATTGTAGTCCTGACTTATTGCTTTATATATAGTTATCAAAACCATAATGTTCATTTTTTGGTGTAGTAAAGCTCATATTATAGAAGGATTGACCGTGATTTAATATGCTGTTGATTTTTGGCAATTAGTGTCGTTGGATTGATATATTACTACCATCAACCAACATGTAGCATTTTCTTTTATTCATATACACTATGTATAGCTAAACCCAAAATTATGTGAAAGTTTTTATAAATGCTTTGTTGATTTGAAAAGAATCGAGCGAAGCCATAGATATTTAGTTTGATTTTTCAAAGGTTTTTTATAGAAAGTTTTGTCTCTTCTTTTTCAATTTTACGCTTCTATTTTATTTCTCGTCAAAACTTTATAATGCTTACAATCGTGAAAATAAACGAGATCTTTAATGCACACCGCTTTTCCATTACCCATCGCCAGTTTACAGTATTTGAATTCTAAAGTAGTTGTATAATTCTCGTTTTCTGTCGTTATCAGCCAATCCCGAGTCAAGTTGCTGAAAATAAGACTTGAAACTGTATGACATATATACATTCAACCTTCATGATAAAATGATAAAAGGTTACCAATTTAGCACTGTAACACAATATTTAAATACTGTTTTTATCGGTATAAATATTATTTTGTTGTCAATAAATTAAAACCGAACTAAAGATATTATTGCTATACACCTATGCACACTCATGTTCCTACATTCTGTTTATATTCATTATTTGGCATTGCACAATATTTACACTAAATCCATTGGATGTTGGATGTGTATAGATTGATGTTTAAATCTTTGATACATGATTTTGTCATTAGTTGCTATTGGCATTCAATTAGCTTTCAGTAACTGCGAGTGCTCACAGATTTGCACTTTGCATCTTTAATGTTTTAGCTAGTTGATTTGTGCTATGTTTATCCTTTTTAACTGATATTTATAGTCTGTTTTAATGTTGTTCTTTTACACGACTGTCCCAGGTTAAGGGAAGGTTAGGCGGCAACAAATATGTTTTACCCCGCCATATTCTGTATGTGCCTTTAAACATGACTCACACGAAGGTTTATGCATGTATACATATTTATCCAGTTGACACACCTTGTCTCTGTCTAATTGGACCTGATGGGAAACTGATTGTTTTCCTTCCAATGTTTGTATATACACTCATCATTGATACTAGCCTTAAAATTGTGTACATCAGACACGTTTCGTCTACAAAGGACTCAGCGGTAACGCTCTAATCAGAAAAATTAAAAGACCATATAAAAATGATGTTGAAGATCATTGAGAATCCAAAATTCCAAAAGTATGTTCGTACTTGGACTTATGCCTCAACTGCGTTGGTAATTAAGATTTATATCAATCTGATTGTAAAAACTCTTGAATAAGTACAAATGTACCAGGCTAATATTCTTATTCGCCACACGCTGTTTGTCTTCAATAAGACTCATCAGTTGCATTCCATTCAAAACATTTGGAAGGCACAATCGAAGCTAAAATGCATTGATACCGATTAACAAAAGTGCAAAAAAGTTGTGTCAAATTTTACTAAGGCCATCTACGCAATGTTTTTGTTGCAAATGCAGACCGTTCTGAAATTAAATACTGTATGAAAAAATAACAGAATAAAAAAGAGATATTTTAACCAATATATCTACATTATGTAATTATTATAGCAGAAAAGTATTGAAGTTCATGGTACTTATTTTGGGTATAAAGACACACCATCAAAATCTTCGAGTGAATAGAATGTCTGAATGTAAGGCCTTGCTGTAATGTGTATTGTTGCAAATGCAGACTGGTCTAAAAATAAATACCGTATGTAAAAAAGGAAGGTTTTCTTAATAGATAAAAGCATCAGTAAAGAACAGATACTTGCAGGCTGGAATAAAAAATATTGTTTTTTTTAATAATGATTTATATAAAATGATTTTAAGTAGCTCTAATTGCAAGTCGTATATCTTTATCAAAAAGATAGAATAACTGGCTTACCTAATATCATAAAGATAACAAACTTGGTTATCAACAACCAAACAGTAAACGAAAATCCCATTTTACAGATGCAATTAAATGTATCTAAAAAATGTAAATTTACGTTAGATGTCCTTTGGATCCAGTATCGATAACGGTGTGCTTACTAGTTCAACTAGTAGGCAATAATTACCAAAAGCAAAGCTTAAATTCATTATATCTCTATAAGGATTTATTTACATTAGAAGTACAATTAATGTACCATCCATACCAGGTTAATGATGATTCATATCGCTAGGGCTAATATCCATCATTCTTGTTTTCTATCTATTTTGGTACATGTCTTCTGCATGATACAAAGTTTTATCTATGTTGGACATGTTTAGTATTCCAAACTGATATCTTCGGTGATCAACACACTTATTGAATTCAATGAGTATGTAACTGAGCTGCACTTAAAATACACCTTGAAATAATTCACCAAGTTTAAGAAAATTTCTAAGAATTGTTTTATCGGATAGAATAGTATAAACAAAATCAAAATAGTCATGTATTATTTTTACTTTTAGTTTCTTGTGTATAATTTGGAGTTTAGTATGACGTCCATTATCACTGAACTAGTGTATATATTTGTTTAGGGGCCAGCTTAAGGACGCTTCCGGGTGCGAGAATTTCTCGCTGCATTGAAGACCTATTGGTGACCTTCTGTTGTTGTCTGTTCTGTGGTCGGGTTGTTGTCTCTTTGACACATTCCCCATTTCCATTCTCAATTTTACTATATATATAATATTTTAATTAGATGTATTGTGGCTGTGTGTTGGTTATTTGTTTTTAATTGTTTGCTGTTTGTTTCATTGGCGTTTTCCCCATGTCTCACTTTATTAATAAATAGGCAAGTACTGGATGAATAAATGGGACTGCAAAACATCAGACAAAATACGATGCATCACCAAGTAAAGCTTGTGCGCTCTATTCACCTATAAGGTTATTACCGCTGAAATACTAACGGGACTCTTGTTAATTATCGATGTCTGTGCCAGATATTCCATTCGAAATAAGATGTTTGTGTGTGTTGCGATTCTTATACATCTTTGGCTTTCAAATATTTGGTTTTGAGAGTTCTTGAGGAAGTTCAGAAAGGTGCTTCAGACGCATAAAAATTTATAAAGTGTTATTTTCATTTTTTCTGGAAATAAAATTAAAATGTATTTATAACTCTTTTTTATTAGTTTCATTTTCATTTCGAATTACTATTTTGCATGTTATCAACGACCAATTAATATATGAAATGTTTTTCCTGAGAGTGTTTTGACAAAAACAGACAAAATTGCTTCCGCTTCCTGCATATCATGTGTCATAGAGGGATAATGTCATGCAAACATTCCAATTTATTTGATCAGGTACAAATGTGCTTATCCCATATTATATAAAACATCTAGGATCAATTAATTGATGTTTATATTGTTGCACCATACAAATACTTCATGACGTTCCATACATTGTACATCTATCGTCTGAGCAGACCATATTTTGTTCGCTTACCCTTTCGCAAAACTTATCCTAGTTATGATTTTGGTATTTTTTTCTCTTTGTTGAGTTTTCTGTATATTATTTTTTCTTTTTGTTTTTCGATGTCTATTTTTGCTTCAGTCTATTCTTTGGTCTAAAACTGTCATTCTGTCAAGATTTGGTAAGAGATTTCAAATCAATGGGTGGTTTATGAATTTATTAATGTATTATGTTTAAAGGAGAGACATTTACAAATCCGCTATTGTATGATAGGAACTGACTTATTAACATACATAGCATAGAGAATGGAAATAGAAAAACAGATCAAGGCCACCAATATCAAATGTATTTCCAGAGGAATACATGTACCGCGGCGGTAGTATAAGAGGAAGAGGAAGGCCAATTTTTCGGGACACCTGGGTTTCTCTCAGGTTTTTGGCGTTGCTCAGTGGTTTAATGTTTAGTCTTCAGTATAGAGTTTTGTTGACTGTTGTTTGACTTATTTTCGTCGTTTTTCTTTTTGCCATGATGTTATCTGTGTCCCTTGGTGTCTTCTCTTTTTATCATAATCACTCATCAAAGATACCAAGGGCTTGAGCCCAGTATTATGTCTTTCTTGATAAAGCTCAATATCTGCGACATAAACTGATTAGACAATGTTTTAGTTAGTCGATATTATTATTAAAAGCATTAAGATCTCCAGCTAGTATTGATCTATCGTTAGCAGACGAGTGACTAAATAAAGTTTCTCAAGTATCACAACATCTGATATCAGTAACGATTAGATTGTTACTCGTTATCGCAAAATTTAATTTTGAGTTTTTTAAAGTTCCTATTCCTCTTTGCTTGTTATTTGTCTCTATCGGATATTGTGTTCTCGATGTTGAGTTCATTTGTTTTATATAAAAAAAAAAAAAAAAAAAAAAAAAAAGAAAAAGTGTCTACTGCTTGTTTTCCTGTGCCTTGTAACTTAATAAATATTTCCTAAAATGCACATTTTATGTACGTTTTATTGTTTGATATTTTTTTAGGATGCCAGAATTATATTTCACTTTTGTATGCATGGTTGATATGTTTAAAAGCTTTACATATGGGACCTCTATTCCGTTCTATTCCTTAATTGGTGTATACCTGTAAACTTTAATTGAAGTATGATCAACGTTTCTGGAATTTATTCTGCGTAACACAGTCATCTTTAATTACCCTCAAAATTAAATTAGGCAATGTAATAGTTTCATCTTACAAAATGTAAATCTTTGCTTTCTCGGGGGAATATTTTTTACCCTGTTAATTTACACTTTAAAAGGTGTATATGATTATGCCGAGGAAAAATACCGGTTTGTTCTTGTCATTGTACAAGATATGATGTTGCTGAATGTGTACAGTTACCGATATTACTGATATTACAGTGTAGGTGACCTGATTAAGCACAGTAAGCTAACTTTTTTAAACTGCAAGCTTTTTTACATACATTATTTGTTTATTTCGTATACCTTTCTCGTAGCTTCAAAGTGTTTTTGGTGAACTATTATTTATTGTATATTCTTCATCTACACCTTGTATGACTAGTCCTCTGCGTTAGATATGAAAAAGTAGGAACTTGAGATATAAAAGCCGGATTAACTAAACCATATGTGCATGTTCCAATCCCAAGTCAGGAACATCGGGAGTGTTTATCTTTTGTCATATCTGAATGTGTTGTTTTATAAAGAGAATTTGATGATGAGAGCAGATCTTTAATATGCTATGATTTACCACCCTTTTAAACACAGAGCGATTTAGCACTTTGCATATCGCATATACATCTATCTCTTATTTACATACGTTGACTTCGAGATGACTGCTGTACTTAGTGTCATTGGGTATATCCCATATCCCCTATTATCTACATATGTATCAATAAATTACCAACAAAATATTAAATAAACAAATTACGATAAATTAAAAAAAACATTTAAAATTTAAAATGTCTATGCATATAGGTGTTCGTTTATCAATAAGATGCTAATTGGAGGTACTTCAGGCAAATAAAGGTTCAACTTGCATCAAACCTGGGTTTCATGAACGACAACAAAAGAATGGAATGCAGTTCAAAATTGGGCTCAGTTGTTTAATAAATATAATTTTGAGATTTTCAAATTGTACCCTATATTGACATTATGAAATCCGATAATATACGCTACTTCAATGATTTAAAAACCAATTTTCAAATTCAATAAATTGATTCCATATTTCTGCGTAATGCATATGACTAAAATGTACATATTGTTCTATATACACTTAAACAATGAAAAGCTTTTAAAGTAAAATGACTAACACATTTATAATTCATTTATATAAAAAAAAAAAAAAACTTTCGATCTAAAGTTTATTTATTCAGATTGAATAACATACATAGCCAATATAGGATAGTGATTTTGAAATTAAGTGAACAAAGGTTCTTCACATGAACACAATCTGCTTGCATGGTAATCTGTAATTTATAAATAGTTCTTAGAAAGTACAGTCAATTAATAAATTGTGCAATTCTACTCTTGGATCATTTAAAATATTTGAAATCACGGATTTAATTCCTTAAATACTTCCCTGAATATCTTGTTCAAAACGAGATTAAAGGTCTGAATGGGGTTTACAGAATTAAAAAGAATAAAACAAACAAAAAAACAAAAAAACAAAAAACAAAAAAACAAAAAAACAGGGCGTATAACGGATTGAGAATAACATGGTGTTAAAATATAAAGAATAAAAAATAATGGGCAACGAAAAAATGAATAGAGAAAATGGTTGAGAAAAATAGAATACAAAAATGAAGACCATCCCTATAGACCTTCAGCTATCATAATAGGTTTAATATACATTTATTTAAATAATGTAAGTAAAATGTTTTCAGATTGAAATAGCTGTGTTGTTCTTTAAATTCTGGTGAAGTCATATTGAGCATATTATTTCAAGAATTTTGATGAAAAGATAGAAAAAAAGACTTATTAAACAGTTCTTACCTTGGACAGAAGTGACGGCTACATTTGTTTTTGTTTTTTTTTTAACATTTGATGATATGTTTATGTTGTGTTTGGAGCTTTTTAGAATAGTTTACATGTATTACGTTACAGAGATATAAAGATATAATGAATGAGAATTTTAAACCGGAATGACTGGAATACATTACGATATAAAAATAAGGAGATGTGGTATGATTGCCAATGAGACAACTATCCACCAAAGTTCAAATAAAATAGATGTAAGCAATTATAGGCAATCGTACGGCCTCCAAACATGAGAAAAACCCATACCGTATAGACGGCTTTAAAAGGCCCCGACATGAAAAATGTGAACCAATTCAATAGAACACTTTCGAGTTATGTCCTTCACCGGAAAAGTTCGTCAATTTTGTGCGCCTTTGTGACGTCATCTACCAGATAGAGGGGATCGCCTGTATCCCTGCTCTAACAAAGTTCATCAAGCGTCCTTGTGATCGTTAATATGCAGGATCAACTAGAAATAATATTTGTTCCGTAAGTACTTAATCACAATTCCCTAATGATAGCAGTGCTGAATATCAATTATAAGAATTTAATTTGCCGAATAATTCGTGCAATATAGCATCATTTTTTCAACCAATCGCTCAACATAGAAACGACGAAGTGACGACGCTCCTAAACGAATGATGTTCACTAAAACCAAAGTTTTTGACGGAAATGCAACGAACTCGAAAGTTGTTTATTGAGAAAACTAACGGCCTAATTTTATATAAGAAAACAATTTACGAAAAAAAAAAAAAAAAAAAAAAAATATGACAGACATAAACTAGGAACAAACTGTAAAAACCAGTTGCAATAGGCTTAATAAAAAATTGGTACGAGTCACAAAAATAACTTATAAAAACAAAAGACATAATGCACCGAAATAAGAGCACTAGCAATTACTGAAAGCTAGTTCAAAGCTAATTACAACTAATAGATTAATTATGTTCTCTCAGACTAAGTATCAATCATTACACATCCAACGAATTTAGTGTAGATATGTCATAAACAGTCCGATAAACGCATGAACTTGTGCAGAGTCAAAATATTAGTAAACATAAAGCGATATTGTTTTCTCATGTTTTAATTTTCAAAACAAAAATCTATGTTAAAATATTCTTTGTAGTACCTATAAAAAAAATTTTAAAATGTATTATGGCTCTGTTAAATTGATAACCTTTAAAAATAAGTTTATTCAAAGGATCAATTAAATTACATGGATCGTATCTAAATTTCCGGACTTTATAAACAAAATTCCCGTAAAAATTAGAATGTGATATCCCGTTTTTAATAAGAACTCTACAGGTACAGCCAAACTTCCTAATTGAATTGTTTCATATTTATCATGTCGGGGTCTTTTATAGCCGACTATATGGTATGGGTTTTTCTCATTGTTGAAGGCCGTACGGTTGCCTATAATTGCTTACATCCACTTTATTTGAACTTTGGTGGATAGATGTCTCATTGGCAATCATACCTCATTTCCTTATTTTTATATTCCTAACCAAATCTTTGTATCTATTAAAGAATTTGGTAACGGTTTTAATCAATTTATGGTAACGAAATCCCTGACTTCATAATTTACAGTTATACATAGATTACGTTCTGTAAGATCCGAAACACGACCATAGACACGGGCAGAGCGAACACGTTGTCAAATTTATTCACCGTAAGAAGGGCCAAAGGAACATCACCGTCCAAAAAGAGGAAAATTAACAATCGGGAATGAAAAATTGTCTCTTTTGTCGTAATTTTTTGTATAGAGTTTCTCCTGTGAAACTGTAATATCCAAATCTAGAAAAGGACAACTATTGCTGTCTGTATTAGATTTATTTAAAGAAAGTTCCTCTGAGTAAATTACAGCAGTAAAATTAGAAAAATTCTTGATCTTTTAAAGCCAAAATATCATCAAGGTAACGGCAAATGTTTTTTTTTTAATTTATCAATTATATTTAATTTAGACGGATCTTTACTGAGTTCGGCCATAAAAAAATGAAAACAATACGTTATCAATTTTATGCGTCCGATGCGCTTTTCTGGATTTACCTTCATCAGGAACGTTCAAAGCCGAATATTTGAAAGACGAGGATGTATCAGGATCGAAACAGTTGTGAAGAGCTACATGTATATGACCAAAAAGTACCTGAAAAAATAGCCAAATCCATCTAAGGTCAACTTTGCCTAAGGAAGTTGAAACCTTAGTTTCTTTATAATTTCAAAATTTATAAACAGACAAATTTAGAAAGGTTTGTTATAAATCATGACAGTACCGAAGTACTGACTACTGAGCTGATGATACCCTAGGTAACTGATAGTCCACCAGCAGAGGTATCGACCCAGTGCTGTAAAAAAAAAAAAAAGTAATTAATTCTATGTTTTCGAAGCGCTTTTCTGGATATACCTTCATCGGGAATGCTCAAAGCCGAAAATTTGAAAGCGGAGGATGTATAAGGACCGAAACAGTTGAAGAGCTATATGACCAAAAAGTACTTAAAAAATAGCCAAATCCATCTAAAGTCAATTTTGACTAAGGGAGATGCAACCTTAGTTTCTTTATAATTTCAAAATTTATAAACGGACAAATTTAGAAAGGTTTGTTATAAATCATGACAGTACCGAAGTACTGACTACTGAGCTGATGATACCCTAGGTACCTGATAGTCAACCAGCAGAGGTATCAACCCAGTGCTGTAAAAAAATTTAAAAAAAAAACGTAATTAATTTTATGTGTTCGAAGCGCTTTTCTGGATTTACCTTCATCAGGAACGCTCAAAGCCGAAAATTTGAAAGCCGAGGATGTATAAGGACCGAAACAGTTGAAGAGCTATATGACCAAAAAGTACTTAAAAAATAACCAAATCCATCTAAAGTCAACTTTGACTAAGGGAGATGCAACCTTAGTTTCTTTATAATTTCAAAATTTATAAACGGACAATTTTAGAAAGGTTTGTTATAAATCATGTCAGTACCGAAGCCCTGACTACTGAGCTGATCATACCTTCGGGGACTGATAGTCCACCAGCAGAGGTATCGACCCAGTGCTGTAAAAAAATGAAAACAACACGTTATTAATTTCATGCGTCCGAAGCGCTTTTCTGGATTTACCTTCATCAAGAACGCTCAAAGCCGAACATTTGAAAGCCGAATAAACTATTATTCATAACAATACAGGATTAAGTCTGCTATTAAAGGGTCGCAATTGGTGCCCATATGAATTCCTACAACCTGTCGATAAACTTTATTGCCGAAACGTACATAGATAAGGTCAAGGAGAACATTCAGAAGCTTTAATCATTTCGTCACAGTACCAGGACATTATATCTCATATTTCGAAAATAAACAGAACAACGCTTTATATGAGTTGCAGCAAATAAAGACCAACCAGACAAAGGACCGTTTGTTTAACAAAGAAACATTTGTTTGATAAGACTAAAGTAGTGAGAACAGAGTCGAAAAATCAAAACTGGACTGATTGAACGGACTACGAAAGGGTAAGTAATTTATGAAAATATGGAAAGTCGTTTTGACACTCAAATTATTTAATTCCATCATATTTCTAATTCTTGATTACAAAAATAATAGGGGAAGTTATTAACTACGACATTAGGAACAGTTATCTGCTAAGATTAGTAGTAGAACACTTACTTGAGCTGAGATGAAACAACTTGTGATGGCAACCGTAAAATTTACGAAGGATTATTTCAACTTCACCACCTGGAACTCTTGGTTTAAAAGCTTCCTTGTGAGCAGCAACCCTCTATCAAGAAAATCATAATACGAAATACAAGCCCTGGAATATCGTTTCAACTGGGAGATATATACTCCGTATGCAGGCGCTGCTGGAATGTTGCTACATACAAATGGAAAGTTTACAATTGGGAAGCTGAAATCATCTCTTTTGTCATAAAGTTTTGTTTTCAACCGACCCTCATTGTCAATTTCTAGATGTAAGTCAAGATATGAGGCAGACTTAACTGTATCTGTTGTATCCTTTATCTCAAGTTCGTTTTTAAGCTGAGCTGTGGTAGTGACATGATTGTTTAATATTTGACCTTTGTAGAGCGCACAGCCTTTGATCTAGTAGTTGATTGTATAATTTCATTCTTAAGGACTCCGCGTTGTATTTATGTCATACCACCACCACATTGTTGGCTGCTTTGTCGGCCGGATCGAACACAAAACGCTAAACGAGTACTTGAATGTTGTTTTTAATCCTATAAGTAGGCGTATTACTTACTCTTTCATTCATTTCTTATTTTTTTTTCAAAATGTGATATACAAATATGAACAATATTCAGACATTTATTTAAATAAGAATCAAGAGACTTTTTCTCCCAGTTTACACCAATTTTTACAATATGATGAAAAAGCAGTTTTAATGATCTGACGACACTCTTTTCAATTTATTTTCGACAGTGGACGATATTTTGGTCCTTTTTAGAAAGTATATACAGTAACCTCTCGCTTTTGAACAATGTTGAGATCTCCTGTAATCACATGTACATAGGGATCATATCTGAACATCGATATTTCACAGTCTCATGTTGAAGGAGCATTATTTTCTATACTGACATCTGATGTAACTGAAGTATAATTAAATATTAAACTGCTAATGGTTTTTTTATACGATATTCATTTGTTGATAAAATTACACACACTTTGAAAAGATTTTCAAATTTTATTTATTTAGTTTTGTCATTTGAAGGACCAAATCAAGGTTCTTGTCATACATTCTTTGTTTGTATTTGGTTGTAACCTAATTTTATAATATTACAAACTGCAAGGCACTGATTTTGAAGAGGAGAAACGCAGAACTTGTTCACCGAAAAAAAAAAAAAACAGCATTGACTGTGTCCCAATTCAAATGTCTTAAGTTTTATTTCTTATCTACAAACTTGTATAGGTCTTGTCAGCTTCCGTGAACACCAATTGTTTCAGTTGCATCAGTCATTTAAACTGTAGTACTGCCTTTCCTCTCAGTCATTAATTGGTGATACATATCCATTAGAACTTATACGCAGCGATGTATCTCACAAATAATCATGCATCAAAAATATCATTTATTTGGTGAACAAAATATTTTCATCCTTTAAACAGAAAAAACTTATATTTATTTACAGCAAATCGCTCATTAATTTTTTTCCCAATCTAAGTTTGTTCCAGCATATTTCAGGTGAAGGAAAGACAACCCTAATTCGACCGCAAGCAAAAACAGATAATTTATGTCATACTTGTTAGAATATCTTAAAATAGAATCTAAAATGAAAATGCACTTTATGAATGAGGTTTGTCCGAAGCGCTTTTCTGACTTTACCTTCACCAGGAACGCTAAAACCTAAACATTTGAAATCCCGGAATGTATAAATACGTAGTAACTAATACAGGATGAATACTGGGATATTGAATTAGGTGAATAAAGGAACTCTCAAAGATACACATGCAGTATATTAGATAAATGGTTTGTTAATTTCAACTTCTTCCCTTTGTTTATACACCGATAGACCATGTTGACCAAACTACTTTTGTAACCAATGTAAATACAATGTGGATTTCACTGTGACATATATATGAATGATTCCTGGTTTTCCAAGACAGTTGAAATTATAAGGAAACAAGAATGTGTCCATAGTACACGGATGCCTCACTCGCACCCTCATTTTCTATGTTCAGTGGACCGTGAAATTGAGGTCACAACTATAATTTGGCATTAAAATTAGAAAGATCATATTATATGGAACATGTGTACTAAATTTCAAGTTGATTGGACTTCAATTTCCTCAAAACCTACCTTGACCAAAAATTTAACCTGAAGCGGGACAGACGGACGGACGAACGAACGGACGCTCAGACCAGATAACATAATGCTCCTACTACTATCGTAGGTGTGACATAAAAAGCAAAGGTTTGGGTTGCCAAGTATAAGGATTACGCATCTAGAGGTTATTGATGTGTAAACTAGCTATATAGGCCGCTGAGTCAGATTTTAATATTCGTTTCTGCTACGCGACCCCGACTACGTCGCTATTATTTCGGAGTTTAAAGATCTGGATGACCCTAGAGGGGTAAATTTAGTAAATAAATATACGTCATCAGGGACCGCCCATTTGGGAGAGAGAGCTACCTGAATAATACTGAAGTCCTGTGCTCTGTTGATTAGTAAATTAACAATTGTTTTTGTAGAGTTTTGGTTTACTGAGACTTAAATTGTGTATACAAATCTGTACTAAATCAGGCCATCAGTTTTCTCGTTTAAATTGTTTTACATTGCGGGACCTTTTATTGCTAATTTCTATGTCATTTGGTCTCTAGTGGAGAGTTGTCTCATTGACAATTATAATACCACATCTTCTTCTTTTTACAATATAGTTGGTTTCTGTTTTTTTTCTTTCTTTTGGTTTCCTTTTGACTTTTGACTTTTCACAAGGATCAGTTTTTAGTTGACTGTTTGTCCAGCGGCTAAACTTACCTAGATTGAAGGACATGTATATATTTTTTGATAAAATATGAATATACCCTACATTTTATAAGCCCGACAAGATAAATAGGGTTGACATACTAGCACGTACCAGTCATGTGCGCATACATTTTTCTTACTCCGAGACAGCCAGACTCTGTTTATACTATTAAATAACGCTTGATTGGTGATGAAGCAGTATTTACTTATTATAAGGTTTTTGTATCAGGTAAATTGCAGTGGATCAAATCTATGACATCTCACACTCTAAGTCAACACGCTACCAAGGTATCCCCGAGGCGAACGGGACCGCATCTGAATACTAGAATGTTAGGTTGAAAATATTTTGTAATACGTATTATTTAGATTTGAAACAAAGCAATAGTGAAATCCTAAAACGCATAAAAAGACGAAACTCGCGTTAATTTTGGAAACCCTTTAGTGTAACAAAACAACTTAAATATCAAGTCAAATAGGTAATTATGCATTACATAATGTTGCTGGTTGTGTCACATAACTGAAGCATGAATATAAGACAACAACTTATCACTTTCGTATCCGAAACTATCCGTGTACCTCAGGCAACGCGAGAGTTGCCCACCCTTGTCGATTACCATACTTGTTGTTGCTTGTTCCACCAACGTTCACAGTGACTACTTTAGAACTTTCATTGGAAGACTTGGCAAAACGGGACCAAAATAATTTTGTTTTTGTTTGTTCAGTATGTTCATTTTGCAGAATTCTGCCCTTAAATCCATCGTTTGTTTTACATTTATTCTTTTTTCTGCAAACAATTCCAAATATTATCAGAAATGTTACCACGACCACTACGCTACAAGAACAGGCGATAGCTATTGTATATTCCATTACTACTCACTATCTATAAAAGAAGAAACAAAGAACTGTAATTATAAAAGGTCTAGTTATACTTTTAGATATTGCAGATAAGGATCAGTCATATCAAGTTATAGCAATACAGAACAACCTAAGTTTTTATACCATATGTGAAATATAAAATCAAAAATGAATATATTGTTAGTCATGGTTGCCATGGTCGTTGATATATAAAACATTTAATCATAGAAGATGCACAAATGAAACTATGAAATGATGGGTAGTGCTATGTTAAAATAGAAGTGACATCCAATGACTGTCTAATTCCACTCATGACTTTTTATGTTTGGGTTTGTATAATAGTTGCTCAATCTTAAGTTGTCTGTGTGATGTGTTTGTGTTTGTTTAAGTGGGACACGTGGTTGTCGTTTGTCGTTTCGTTTTTTGCTTTGTTTTGTTTTGTTTTTTTTTTTTTTTTGCCATGGAGATTTCTGTCTAAAGCTTTCTTCGACTTTAGGTTTGTACATGCCAACAATTGAAAACTAAAACATTGAATAGAATTAAGGTGGTCATTGGTATGTATTTCCTCGGATAGAGTTTTCTTATACTTTGACGTAGATTTTTCCATGCTTTTTTTTCAAAAATATAATAAAAAGTATGGGTCACCGTGCTATTTTTAAGCTACAAGTCGTGCAAACTTGCCCAAATTTACATAGATTGTTCGTGAAAAACACCTTTTTTTGCGAATAAAAAGAAATCTATGAGATAGAATTTTGAAATAAAATATGTGAAGATAGGTTTTTAAATACAAATGTATGCTTTCAGAAAAGAAAAAAAAAAAATGGTGTCACCGACCTTGTTTTCTTGCCACAAGTAAAAATTGAAAATTGATCATTTCTTTATGAAAATTTTACTATTTGAATTATCTCTCCTTAATGGCTAAGCTGACAATTTGATTCGAACAAACACAAACGTTTGGTATTTGATAAATCAGTCTGAATAATGCAATAAATCACTTATTAATCTTTATTCAAATAAACAGTCTAACCCATTAATTGCCAATCTGTCTAAAAATTTGCAGATTTAAGCAAAAAACTAGATCTCTTGAGAACTACTACATTGTATTTACAATTCAAGATGGCGGTATACAGTTAGTCTACCTTAACAATAGTTTATCCATCATTTAAATAGAATGTACCTGTCTAATCTTTCAATAATAAAAATACGTGTCACATCTACCCAAGTTTGGAATATTATTTTACAATTTATATAGGTGATCAAAACGGTCACCGGGGCAGCCCTTTATTCCGACAACCCATTGGTCCGACACCCCAATAGTCCGACACGGAATAATTGAACAATATTTAAAAAAATAATCTTTATTTCAAGAGGATAATCCCATTAGTTAAAACTAATCCTCCTGAGAGTCCTGATAAAATAATAACATGTTCATAAAGTACTTACAATATTACACTTTTGCTTAATGTCCAGTGGCAAATATTACATGCATGTTCAGGACGAAGACAATTTAATAATAAATACAATAGGTAGGTCCTGTAATAAATACCATCCGGGATAAAAAAAAAAAGGTCAATGAAATTTAGACTGCCACTGGACAATGACAGTATATTGAATAGGGACAGAAATTTGCCTTGCAACAGGCTCAGACAGAAGGCCACCGACGGACCCTCAAAGAGTTGTTGCAATGGTTCTTAACCTGCAGATAGCGTGGCACTCTCTCTACACGAGGCATCGGATATAACATCACCACTCTGACATTTGTTGAAAATTATACACCACGCACAATCAAACGGACGTCCAACTTTGGCAAGGGTTTACTGCCAGTCGGAAGAAGACCAAAGTGACCATATTTCTATTCCCTGTTTGCATTTTAAATATATATTAAAACTAACTTGACCTTGTCCATCGAATGACTAAGAACAGGTAATGCAATTTATTAAGATTGGTTGGTAGATATGTATGCATGTATGAGTGAAAATAGTGGGATATATTTACTCAAACAAAATATAGAATGATTGAGACGCGGAGTAGCGAACATTTTGTTAAACTAAATATACTTTGTGAAGTTTTGTCGAATAACTAACATGCAGATACGCAGCTTTGTATCTATCCCAATGCAGAGAAATAAGAAAGTTAATGCTCCAATTAGGCTTTACTGCTTAAACGATTGTATGTGAGATGCTTGGTTGAGTGTACGGAATTATTTTGAGAAGAACATTAGTTTAGTTTGTCTTTGTGCAACAATGTTTGTACTTAACTCAAGAGTGAATTATTTAAAGTTAGTACATTGAACTCGTAAGACAGTGGTAAACCAAACAGAACTTTGTAAAGTTTGGCGCGTTCTCCGTAAGGAATCTGTTTTAGTTTACGAGTTAACAACAGCAAAAAATGTGCTGGTAAATAGAACTAATGAAAACAGGTACATTCCTGTGAAAGTGTCAATGTCAAGATAAGTGGTGTTGGTTGCTAGAGTTATTTTCATGTCGCATGTTGGCTTGTGTTGTTCAAAAAAGACAACCAATAAGTTGTGTTTTTAAAGATGCAACAAAGAACACAAATGGAAATAACTATATACAGAAAAAAAGTTTGTTGTTTTATGAATATGCAATTACAGATATTATCGCTTATGTAAACAGTACATGGACATGGCTATTTGTACATGATTGCAGGTTATTTGTTTGTCTAATGTCCAGTGGCAAATGTTTAGGACTATTTAGTTCAAGTTCATTCTGACAGCACATTTCATCCATTTTTATCGAAGTTTCAACCTTAATAAAGTCTTCTTTGTATAGAAAATGATCCCTGATTGGACAATTTTACTATCGATGTTATAAACTTAAACTTGCCAATTTTCGAGTGTATTATCAATTAACAATTCGATAGCTCTAAGTTTTTTTTTAAGTTTTCGATCTTTAAGTTCGTGTACAGTATAGATGAATGGAAACAATGATGTTTGGAAACAATAGTCCCTCTGTATGGTAAAATGACACTTTTCACAGTTTTGACTGTATCCGAGACTTAACCACGTGAACATTATTCTTTATGATGAGAGACTGCACTGCTGATGACATTTCTTTTTAGTAGAATGTGTTCCAATATAGAAACTTGCATATATGGTCATGGTACTTCTTTAATAGTAATACCAGGAAGGTGGCATGATATTATCTGTATACTCATAAGAAAGATTAGTTTAAATACCGCATCAACAACGATTCTACGAAGGAGGGTCTGGATTTGGGAGAGGGGGGTCCTTCATTTCTGTATTCTTTCATTTTTAGGCCATTTTCTCTATTCTTTGTACTTTTTGCCCAATATTCTGTAATATTTTTATTTTAGCACCTCATTATTCTCTATTCTTTATTTTTTGGTCCGTTTTTCTCTATTCTTTATATTTTGCTCATTATTCTCTGTTCTGTAAACCCCCATTCACACCCTAATGAAATAGATTTTCTATAACGGCTGTTATTAACCTTTGTCGGACTATTGGGGTGTCGGACCAGTGGGGTGTCGGACTAATGGGATGTCGGACCAATGGGGTGTCGGACTAATGGGGTGTTTGAATATCGGGGCGACCCCATCAAACCTTAATAAAAAAAAAAACAGAGTCGATTTATACAGTCCAAGATTTCATATACGAGACTGACATTTCAAATTCAGTACAGCAGTCTCTCAATGTGATATTGTAGATTTCAATACAAACGTATTAAACCGGTCAACTGTGGAACATGATCTGCTACCCTTCCGGATCAACTGAGATCACCCTAATTTGTTTTGTTTTTTTTTAGAAGGGGGGTGCTAAGTCTTTTCTATGTTGTGTTTTTGTGTACTGTTGTTTGTCTTTTCGTCGTACTTCATTTATTGCCATGGCATTGGTTTCGATTTATGAGTTTGAATATTCCTTTGGTATCTTTCGCCCCTCTTTAAAAGTTCGAACATTACATATAAAACTCTGGACCATTCAAACAACAGGACTTAAGCAGCAGCCAAAAAGACGGCTTTTCCTAAGTGCAATTACAAAATTATCATTTTAAAATATACAACTACGACAAAGTTTTAAATGTATTTTTATTTAACTCATAATATATCATAATACGTAATTATTATCTCACCCAAACCCATTCAAGTATACACGATGATTCTGTATTGTTTATTGTTTTACTAAAGATTTCGGAAAGGATAGGTGCATATCAGACAACATATACATGTATCAATGTATTATCGTAAACGCAGTATGTATCCCTGGCTATACAGTATAAAATTATATTTAGTATATCAATAGTAATTGTACAAACACTTACCATCATTATCAAAGATTTTCGTTGTTATATGATAATTTTTTCTTCGTGTTAACAGATTTACAATTTAAAATATACCATTGATTTGTATGAATAAACTATACAAATATATCGTATATCCGATTGCCAATTTTAACATTGTCTACACTCCAAAGAAACATCATCAAATATGTAATAATATAGTAACTGATGACTTACTATATTGATCTTTAAGCAAAAGTTTCATTTAAATTGTCGATTTTTACTGATGAACTTTTAGATAAGTTACTGTTGGCAAGGAAGGAGTATGTGATATGTGGGAAAACGATTCGTTGGAAAACTAGGAAATAATCTATGAATTCCGTCAATCGTTGCGCGACAGAAGACTTTGATTGTTATGATAAAAAAATTCTACAATATTAGAACATCATTTGATTTTTTTTTTGGAGGTGGGTGTTGGTGTTGCATAAGGAAGACAAAATCAAAATGGACAATGAATAAAGGTGCGGAATGCTCTTTATCTAAATCCAGCAAAACTATTATTCAGATATAAATTGAAATACGATGTTGTGTTATAATCATGAAAGTTTCATTAATTAACCAACGAACACTCCATACACAGAAAATAGTAAAGAGTTTGTGACTCAAATATTCGGACTCGTTTTACTACACCATACAACTTTCATAAATAAGATTCAGACAACTGTAATAAATTGAAAAAAATGAGATATGGCAAACCGTAAAAGAAAACTACACATATCTGGCCATTAACTGCCTACTCTTCTGGAGCACTGAGTTCATCCCCGTTTTCTGGTGGGGATCGTGTTTCTCAATATTTAGTTTTCTGTGCAATGTTTTGTTATTTTTTTTGTTATTTTTTTTTTTTTTTGCCATTTCGTCCTATTCTTTTTAGCGATGGTGGAGTCTATTTCTATTAGACTTTTCGATCGCCTCCCTTGTATCTTCTCTTTCTTTTTACCATTTCGTTGCATACACAATATACATGTACATGTAGCTATTTGTTCATGTTTGCCTTTTATGGCTCTCAGCTATTAATACGTCGGAAGATGTTATATTTAGAATTCAAATTGAATACAGCAGATTCAGTACATCTTCGGTTTATTAACATTTGCAGAATTTATAAATAACACCACAGCTGGTGAGATATTAGTCTAGAGGGTATATTCCGCAAAGCAGTCATATTTAGAACTGGCTGTTACTTGTTCGTACAGCTTGAAACATTCTCATATAGCTTCCAATGAATTTAGTATTCACACAAATTTCACATAATATTAAAAGATTAAAGGCCAAATGCATGCATATTTAGCAACAATACTTTAATACTTCCATTTCATTTGGGCAAAATAATCATTACAAGAATATAGTTGTAACTAGCTATGAGTAGCACAACGGGTACCAATAGTGGAAGTTTCAAAAATATATCTTTTCACTTTTTAGTGATTAAACGATACTCTTAAAGATATGAATGAAAGGAAATGATGAGTATTTGACTTTTAATACGTAAATATGACAGAATCCGAACAACATAAATTGCTTTGAGTCTATACAAGTTGTGAATACATGTGTTTCTGACACTGGATAGGCACATTATCTTGTATAGCAAGTCAATTCAGTAATGAACATAACTTAGCATTATAGTATGTGTATAACAGACGACAAATGAATGGAAACAAGTAAAACAATTCTAATCTTTCCAAAATATGGAGTGATTCGCAGTATTATGAATTATCGTCAGGATTTGTTTTGTTTTAGTTATCTTTTTTGGTGGTGGTGGTGGTGGTGAATTTTACAGAAAACGATAGTTTTTATTTTATTTCAAAAGTATTTATGAGCATGTGTTTTTATTTTCGGATACTTTTATCATATACTTGTGACTTTAAATGCTTGCGCTGCCTTTTCGCTAATTAAAATGTTCCATTTATCATTTGTGAAAGACTACAATACCTACTACTAATAATAGAATATTTTCCTAGTCGTAAAACCTCGAGGAAACAATATCAAATTTGTATTACATACTATATATTTCATGAAAGAAGATAAAAGTATTTGTTGAAAAATTGATTACTCTCTGGAGGAAAGTAACAAATGACTGACTATAACGATTGGTAAGTAAAATGCCTCGATTGCCATACAAATGTACTGTTTATGATTTTATATGCTAAAACATTGGTATCAATAATCTAAGCTGCACTGAAGGAATAACAAAATAATACGTACATATGTACGTACACACAATGACTAATTAGAAAATTATCGGATAATTAAGGACTTTAATCAGTCATCATAAAACACAAGTGGAAATTATTTTTGCTTAAAGAATACTAATGTTGATTCAGATTCAGTTTCAATATTTTTTTAAAGTCTATGCATTATAGTAACATTTATTGCTGGTCGAAGAAAAACTTCCCGATGCAATTGGTTCTGTAAATTCGTCGAGAAAAAAGTTTCATTTTTGATTTTGAAAAAAAATCGATTACGCAAACTAAGATAGTTAAGAAACTATTTCAAGGCCCCATAACAACAGTAACTAGACTCAAGCTAGTGAACAATAAGCCAGTATGAAAGAAACATTAAATTAATATACGTTTAAGAAAATATTTCTTTAAATTTGAATGACTTTATTCTAATTTACCAGATTGTTTAAAACTAGTATGAATAGAAATAGACACCTGGGTATACGTCCATGCAAGAGTAACCGACAGACTCAAATAAAATAAAGTCGTCAGCAAGGTACATGATTTAGAGTTGTCCACCTATATATACTCATTACATACTTTGAAGTCTAAATCGCCTCGGGTCGAAAAAGGTTTTGAACAATAGTGGATGTATTTGTGTTCTAAAATTGCAAAAATAGTAAAATTCTTCAATCCTTTCAAAATTAAGTTAAGTTTAAAGATGAATGAAAAGCATAATAAAATATGGATAATCCAGTTAAAAATAGTCAGTTGTCACGTCACTGTGACCTAAAAAGTCCTCTTTGTATGCTACATGTGGAGCAGGATCTGCACAACCGTACTTTCGTGTTTTAGCCATGGCATTGTCAGTTTGTCTTCGACTTATGAGTTAAAATATCCCTTTGGTAGTTTTGGCCTCTCTTATACACATAGATTTTGGTAAGTAAGTTATGAACAAAAACACTGGGGAGGTTGGATACGCGTTACTTTAGGTGTCAGACCACCAATTCACTCACTCCAATTTAGAATGTATGTAAAAGTAGCCCTACTCTGACAGAAAATAGTGCGTTTGATGTCATTGTTTACTTAAACTAACCAATAAATTTGCAGAAATGAAACTTTTGGTGAAAGAGAAATAAATTTAGACCATTTTGAGCCAAAATTTACTTGTCTATGAGTTTGCATTAAAAATTGAGGATCAATGCGCTCCATAGTATACTAATTTAAGATTTCCAGAAAACCAAGGGTTATTTTTATTAGTACTTGTCTTCCGAAAGTCAATTCTTTCTTAGAAGACTTTAAACATGGGTTGAAAATTGGCATGGAGAAAGGTGGTACATGTACAATTCAGGATATACCTGGTTTTATGAAGTTAAACTTAAAGTAAAATATTAAGAAAGCTGTGAAAATTGCAAAATTTGGTTGAATAGATAGGGATTTTGAATGGTGGTCTGACACCTTTAAGTTAACAGTATCTCAACATTGAAAAAGCAAATATTTGTTAACATAATATTTAATCAATTTGATTTATCAGTTTCAACGTCTTCCCTTTAGCTAAGCTGGTAACCAGTGAATAATGTAACACTTAATACAAAAGAATGACCATTTCGATAACCATATAAAAAAAAAAAAAAAAAAAAAAAACTACTAATGCTGGCAAATAAATTATGAGTACAAATTTTACTAGAAACTAACTTTTTTTCAGTTTCAATTATGAGGTCTTAAACTATTGATTGAAACAATATATATTAAGATATTTCCCTTTAAAACATAAAATATCAGTCAGTATACATAAATAAGAAATTCTGGTATGAGTGCCAATGAGAACAACTCTCCATCCAATTCACAATGTGTAAAAAGTAAACAATTATAGGTCAAAATACGGCCTTCAACACGGAGCCTTGACTCACACCGATTAGCAAGCTATAAAGGGCCACAAAAAGACTAGTGTAAAACAATTCAAACAGGAAAACCAACGGTCTAATCTATATAAAAAACGAGAAACGAGAAACACTTATGAACCACACCAACAAACGGGAACCACTGAACAACAGGCTCAGCTTTATAAATCAATATTTTTGTCTTGAAATCAGGCGTGACATCTTCAATACATACATCACAGGTTCAAATCAAGAGAATGGATTTTTTTTTTCTGTCAGATCAACGCCAAATGTTATACTGTCTATGATATATCCTTAACACCGAATGCACCCCTGAGCAATGGCATATTAAATAAATGATAAATGTTTGCATAATTTTCAGTAGCAAATATTTCATGTATAAATATTCTATATTCCGGACTAGAACCAGTGAACAAAAAAATAAAATGTTTCTGCAAAGTATTTCGATCCTGATAGAGGGAGTGAACTTAGATTGCCACAGGTAATGGCTTCAGGTTGGTTAAATTGCATACAATATGACAGCGACTTGAAAGACAGATATTTAAACGCCCGATTTTGGTGCGTTGCTTTTGTGACGTTTCGTTATAGTAGGAACAAAATATTTACAGAAATGCAATCCACTGACGTCATCTATTCATTTATATAGTTTATATTTGAAATTAGATTCAGCAGTTATGGGTATGCTGTTAATAGAAGCACACGTACACAAAGCTGTGGATAAAAATGAAACCACAAGAAGACTTATTACTCTAACATCATCGGAGTTTAGTCAATAAATGAAAGTGTTTCATATGACGTTATGATGTACGTCGTGAATGCCTACTCAAAATGTTTTTTATGACATATTCCTCGACGTAAGAATAGGAAACGAAATCTCCTGCATTTCAAAACCCCATTTTGTATTTGTTATCAGTTTAAAAACTACACAGACCAAATTATTTTCTTTTGCAATGGATTGTTTTAATATAAAAGAATAATATAACTTATTTTAGGCACCAATAAATATAAATAAAACGAAATATACAAACAAATGTACTTTGTGCAATGAACATGAAAATACATTGTATACATGTTTTCAAATATCTAATCTATTGAGAATACTAAATGGATTTATAACCAAACACAAATAATAATTTCATATAATTTGAATACAATTTTATTAGAAATCTTGAAAGAACAGGAAATAATAAAATAAAAAAGAAATATAACTATATTAAAAAAAAAGACAGATATTTATAAAAAAAAATAGGACTCTTCACAAACGCTGCTTAGAGAAGAACTTATTTCTTTAAACATGACAAACTACATTAGTCAGTATCTTCTGAGACCACTGGCTTCCTACACCGGATTTATTATACGAAACCCATATTTAGTATTTACTCTCATTTGTTTTTTTTATCGACAAATATTTCAAATTTTGTTCTCTATTTGCGGTCAAAATCGACTAATGATGAAATATATAAGATCTTTTCAATGCTTTGACAGAGGGTAAGATTGACAAATAATGCCACATGCATATGCGTTCAGAAATCGTCATTTTGTCTAACACATTAGCATTAGGGCTTCAAACATCAACAACTGCCAATATAGCCTATTTTGAGATCTTGTCATTAATACTTAAATATGAATTAATGCAGCAGTTATTCAAATCTCACAAATCGATTTATATCATAAATCAAAGTAAAAAACAATAATCGAGAGAAAATCTCAAAAGGAGCGATACCAAGTGCGTTGACAGGGTAAGTGTCTCCTGCAATGCATCCATTACTCGTCATGCTTATCTACACTCAGTCACTATGTCACAAACAGGAATAGAAAACTATCAGCAGAAGTGCTTACAGCTGTTCTGTACTTAAAGATGTAAGATTGCAAAATCATGTCGCTATTAAGTTGAGACACAGATGTATCGTTTCGGTAAACCAATTTGTGATCGTGACCATAAAACTTATGTAGTATTGATTTCAGACTTGTTTCTCGTCAGTCTGTTGGTGCATTTTTTTCATGTAAGGAGTGCACTCCTGCTAATAAAGTTCGTTTAGTTTGAATATGAAAGAGCTTTAGCATATAGATATATTGCTACAAAATGTTTTATACAAACACGTTAATGTGTTCAAAATATATATCTTAGGTAATTTGAATGACATCATTGTGACATCACAAGGACCATTCTGCGATAATTTTTCCAGTATAAAGCAACTTGTTAATTTAGAAATATAATAAACATATAAATCAGTTTAAAATGCTGGAATAAATTACTATGTTTACAATTTTATTGTCCAAATAATCGCTCTTGTCTAACCATCTGTTTTAACTTATCAATAAAGTATGAAGTATTTCAATAAAAATACCCTAATCCAGGAAAATAAGTAAACGTCATTTAATATAGTAAACTAAAGAAATTAAGACGGTTTTATAGTGAAGTTTGTATTCTTGACTTGCTAGAATCATACTTCTAGTAATAATGATAATGGTCAGTAATTATCATTATAAGAAAAAAAGAAGGTAAAAAATGAAAAGACAAGAAAAGGATAACATATTGTTAAAGTCTTTAAATTATCTGTATGTCTTAAGGTATTTCAACTCTTTCTTTCTTCAGTTGATATTTGTGTAAAAAGGAGCATACAAATTGACACCAAATTTGCTATAGTTGTTCGACCAGATACTTTCAAAAGATCATCGGTACTGTATATGAATATGTACTTATCAACTAACTAATCCTTTATTTGTTGGAGGCAGACTTAATGTATTTTCAGAAACTCAGTTTCATTTTAAAGATAATATGTAAACATTAACTGAAATGTAAAATTATTTATCAAACATTTAAAATCAATACACAACCTTTGAAATGTGTCTCGAACTGTAATTCTATTCGAGCTTTATAGATATAGGAAGATGTGGTGTGAGTGCCAATGAGACAACTCTCCATCCAAATAACAATTTATAAAAGTAAACCATTATAGGTCAATGTACGGCCTTCAACACGGAGCCTTGGCTCACACCGAACAACAAGCTATAAAGGGCCCCAAAAGTACTAGTGTAAAACCATTCAAACGGTAAAACCAACGGTCTAGTATATATAAAAACGAGAAACGAGAAACACGTATAAATTACATAAACAAACGACAACTATTGTACATCAGATTCCTGACTTAGGACAGGTGCAAACATTTGCAGCGGGATTAAACGTTTTAATGGTACCAAACCTTCTCCCTTTTCTGAAACAATAGTATAACATCACAACATAGAAAACACAAGATAAAACATCAATTGGAAGGCTTAACTCAATCAAAACGTAAATTAACACACTATGAACGAATAAATTCGATCTGTGATACCTGAAAGTAAATACATAGTTAATAAAATATTAGGGACAAACATTCAAGGCCAAAAGCAAACAAACAAGTCCAAATAAAGCCATGGCAAAACACTACCGCGAAATATTAAACCCTTAGAAAATAATCACTTTTGAAAAACCGGTTTTCATAATATATACAGGTAAATGAAAAATAACTTTGTCGTTTTAGGTATACTTTTTCTGTCTATATAAAATCTTCCAATAATTAGGAATACCAAGAAAGGTCTGTCATATAAATACCTAATTTAACACTAGATACATAAGGGTAAATATCAACAATAAAACTTCCTGTACAGATTAAAGGAGAATAATCTTGATGTTAATACAAATGTAGTACGAAGAAGTGAAAATTAGTAGATATTCCAAATAATCAAAGCTGGTATACAGACAAGATCCATATTAATATAAAATAACAAAAAGTATTAAAATAGTATCAACAGGTCGAATTAAAAGAAAGTACGATTTGAGAGTACTGCAGTTACTGACAGCTAGTTAAAAGCCAAAACAATTAATGATAAAAATCATGCATCAGAGACTAAAATCAACTAAAACACATCCCAGGGATTTAGTATTTTAACGTCATGAACAGTCAGAGAAGACATGACTTGTGCAATGCCAAAAATAAATGTATCGACAGGTAGTAGGATAGTGAGGAGCTACTTCTTAAGAGATAAAAAATTAACGTGTGTGTGTCTATAAACATCCCGCCTCAAAAGAAGATTCAATTTAGTTATGTTTTAATTTGCTAATGACAAAATCGATATTTGTACTAATGTAAACTATATTCAGAGATCTAATTACAATATTGGTACGATAACCCTTACTTATAAGTTTGTTTAAAGGTTCGATGAGTTTACACGGATCACATAGTGATTTCCTCGCTTTAAGTACAATATTACCGTAAAATTTAGGATGTGAAATACCATTTTAATAAGTTTTCTACAGGTACAGCCAAATTTACTAATCAAATCTTTGTATCTATGAAAGAATTTGGTAAAAGTTTTAAGTAATTTATGGTATCGAAATCCCTGACACAATAATTTCCTAGTGATGCATTGATTACGTTCGTTAAAATCTATGACATCAGAACACACACGGGCATACCGAACAAGTTGGGATATATAAACACCGTATGATGGAGCCAAAGGCACATCGCCGTCTAAAATGGAAAATTAACAATAGGAAATGAAAAATCGTCTCTTTGTCGTAAATTTTAGTATGTAGTTTCCGTTAGAAATTGAAATGTCTAAATCTAGAAAGGGCAACTGCTGCTGTTTATATTAGATTTAGTTAAAGTAAGTTCTTTTGGGTAAATTTCGAAGTATATTTAGAGAACTCTGGATTATTTAACGAAAAATATCATCCAGATAACGGTAGGTATTGTTGAATGTATCAACTAAATATAACAATGATGGGTCTTTACTGAGTTTGGTCATAAACTGAGATTCATAGCAATATAGAAATAAATCTGCTATTAAAGGGCACAGTTAGTGCCCATAGGAATACCTACTACCTGACAATACACTTTATCGCCGAAACGTACATAAATGTTATCTAGCAGAAAATTTAAAGCTTCAATCATATCCTCACATTTCCAGTAAGTGTATCTAGCATACTTTCCTTTTCGTTACAGAAAAAGGCTTTAAACGAGTTACAGCAAATAAAATTACAATGAGATTTTCGAAAGACCATTTTATCAAATACAAAACTTTTTCTTTATAAGATTGTGTGGAAGTGTAGTGTACAGAGTAGAAAAATCATAACTGTCCACAGAATTATAAGGACCATCAAAAGCATGTATTTTATCTAAAACCTCTAAAGAATTTTTAACACTCCAAAATAATTAATACCATTATTTTCATAAGCTTTATTACAAAAGTTAATAACCAGTTCTTTGATAGTAGTAAGGAGGTAGTTAGAAGAACTGATAGATTAGTAGTAGAACACTTACTCGATGCGGAGATGAAACGGAATTTAAATGGTTTTTGTGTAATTTCAGTAACCAGTACATGGTAGGGACTTTCAAATGTTCGGAAGATGCTTTAAGTTGGGTAGTGGCAGTGGTATGCTTGTTAACGATTTGACTCTCTGTGGTGCGAACGGACCTGAATGTAGAGGAATTGATAATTTCGTTTTGAAGAACTTCCGTGTAGTATATGCGTCACACCACCACTACATTATTGGCTGCCTTGTCTGCCGGTACGAACACAAACCGCTCTGCGAGTACCTTGAGTATGCACTTTTACTGAGTCTAGTAATTTTAAATCACTTACTTAAACTACTGTGAAAGAAGAAAAATCAAATATGTTTCATATTGTATCTTGATTGATTGCATTTTTTTTAAAAGTCAACTATTGAAGGAAACAAGTATTATATGCAAATAAACGGAAAAAAACATTGCCGTAATTTTTCTTCTCTTTTATTATTGGCAAAATTATACGTTTTCAGAAACAACAAGTTCGAGCTGAAAGTGTACAACTTCAAAAATTGTATTCACGAATTCCCCACCTTTGTTATTACAATTTCCATCTACATGTAACAGTATCGATTTTATTAAACAGTACCAATTTGGTACATTGTACGCTATATACCACGATACCGGATGTAAAATGTTACTTCTATGGTATAAGAACTTATGCAAGCAACAATTTGAATATGCATATTTGTAGAAGAGAGGTGAAAGATACCGAAGAGACATTCAAACGCATAAGTAGAAAATCAACTGACAACGCCATGGCTTTAAACGAAAAAGACCAACAGACAAACAACAGTACACAAAACACAACATAGAAAACTAAAGACCGCGAAACACTCATCCCACCAAAAACCGGGGTGATCTCAGAAGCATTTTGTAGAATTTAAGAGTACACGTTTGAAATTCCTTATTATCCAACGTAGCTAGAACAGGCCTAACCAATGAAAACAATTTAAAATATTTGTTTCAAGAACAAATACTTCAACTTTCAGACGTATACATGATCAGCGACCAATAAACATAATGGTTTTGTCCATTCTCGTTAAAATAGTTTCACATTTTGACATGCCTATACTGATTGTTTATTGAAGGACGCATGGTCACCTCCTATGTCATTTGAACTCTGTTTGATATTTGTCTCACTGGCATTCAGTTATCTCAATACTCAAAACAAATCAAATGAATAAGAACATAAGTATTATGAGATGACTGAGTGTAAAATGGTTAACTATTATTGCATTTTGACATTGATTTTTTATTATATATATCCAAGTAAATAGTTTGTGCCCGAATTCAGGTCAGTTTGATTAATGTTTTGCCCTTGCCATCATAAAGGAAATTACTTGCGGAATTTCTGTAACCAAAGTAAAAACTATGAAAAAAAATGAAACCATTCTATTTGCTGTATGGTAACTTCGAAAATTTTTGAAATGAGTATGATAGTTTTGGTACAACTTTTATCTCCATAAAAATACGACATCCCTTATTTTTGCAAACCCAAATTATGTCATGTATTTCTCATTATGAGTTTGAGATGAAATACAAGGTATTATAAAACGTTGTTCAATTGTCTTATTAAAAAGATTTTTGATGTGTGCGTAGTGATGTTTTGTCATGAATATAGTTTAATATCCTTCTTTTCACCCTTGCATCTAATATACAATATGTATCTAAAAGTCTTAATATACACGTTAATGACGTGATACCCAAACTCTGATAAAATGCAATGTATTATTCATAGCCGTCCATATTGCTTTTATTAAATCATTTTGAAAGAATTATCAAAATAAAATAATATTATACAATTTTTCTTCGGAAAAAAAGGGGGGGGGGTGGTGAACCATTCAAGGGCGTAGATGTCATACTGATTGTTATGGGCATACAAGTTGGCTTCTTTGTGGAATACTTAAAAGCCAGATGCCTTGGTTTAATCATATACATTCTGCATAAGTTTGCTCAACTTCTTAAACCAAAAACCAAAGATACATGTGACGTATATAGTTTTAACTGGCTGCTACCAGCCTTCCTCTCGTAACCTACAAAACTTTACAACCATGTTGAAAGAATTTTAAGTAATTGTTAGAGACAAATAACGAGTATTTTTATATACATGTTCATTACTTCCATATATTTAATAACATTATCATCAGGTTAAAAGGTTACCACTTCATATTAGATTATTAATACTATCCAAATACAATAATATACAACTGTAACTTCATAACATAAATGACAGTGGAGTTTGACTGTCCCTCTGGTATCTTTCGTCCCTCTTTTGGAGACTGATTAAATATTTAGATATCAAAAGTGACGAATCGTTTAAATGTACTCTCAAAAAGACAATACTCAAACAATTACACCAAATATTCTAAATCCTGTTTTAGCATGAGTTAAATGAACGATCCAATATTTGAATTATATAACAAGTTCTAACGTTCAAATAATGCATCTTATTTTGTTTCTGTTTACGTACAATTATATGCTACCACATTTGTTTATTCTTATTATTTTATACATAATTACACCTTATATAAGAATGCCGGATTTTGATTGGTTGTTAGCCAGTGTATTTTTCGCATATTCTAACATTTTTCCTCATTTCAAACGAATTTTTCTGTTTTTCACCATTGCCGGTGAATTTGCCTCAAATTCCCCTCTCTGCCGTGGTATTTGCCATTTTGAATATTCCTTTTACCCTCGCGAGCCTCATCCCGCTAAAATAATTCGGAACCTTTCTCCGATTATTAAGACAACATGGTTAAGCACTATTGATTGAGTTAAACCGAAAACTGTAAACTAAAATGTCAGAGATATACATATAAAGTGGAAAAAAGACGTCGATACAAATGAACGATTTAATGATGGAATAACAATGACGTTTACATAGATACCATGACGTTACAAAAAGACAGCGATAACGCGTATAAGTAGATGTATAATTCCCGCGGTACTACGATTTCTCTTCACCTGTACAGACAGTTTCATCAAAATCGCTATTCGGTGTAATTAAACAGATATATCATGTTATGGAAGGGTATTTTTCGCAAATACCTCTCCATAAAATGATATATCTGTTCAAAATAGCACGTATTGCATTAAACACTTTCCCAATGATTTTAAGAATAAAAATCGGTTGTGATTTTTTTAGCACGGTACATGTATCTTTTTAGCACGGCACATGTAACAAGACAGTCAATAATTTGTAGTTTTAATTTGAGTTTCATTTAAAAATTGTTAAATAATTGTACATTTCTCTAATGTCTTTTGGAATTTTTTTTCAGAAACGAAAAGGGAAGGAGTAATCATTTCTATTAGCCAGCAAATGTTCTCCAAATTTGTTCAAACCAAAGCAAAAAAACATTTATGATAGAAAAAAAAAAATGTGCACACATTAATTTTAACTGAAGGATTTCAGGAAGAAGGACATTTTGAAAGAAAAAAGAAGAACAAACAGACATTAGCCCATTTACATAAAAGCAGGGTAAACAATTGTTATGTAATTGATAATAGGGAGGCTATGCAAATGTGCGTGTACGTGAACATACATGAGTATCACACATGTCTCATAAAATGAGAGCTATATTGTATATTGGATTACATTAGCTAAAACACATTTATTAATCTACTAAACCGATTCAAAATCTATTTGAAGAAACAGGATTGATCAATTGTCAATATCTTAACTAAACAGCAATTTATTCTAAGTTCAATTAAAAGAGGAGCGAAAGATACCAGAGGGACAGTCAAACTCATAAATCGAAAATAAACTGACGACGCCATGGCTAAAAATGAAAAAGACAAACAGACAAATGATAGTACACAAGACAAAAAGGAAAGTCCCTAATAAAATGGCAAAATCAAAAGCTCAAACACATCAAACGAATGGATTACAACTGTCATATTCCTGACTTGGTACAGACATTTTCTGATGTAGAAAATGGTGGATTAAACCTGGGATAAATCGTTCTTTGTAAAAAAATCACTCTGATTCAAACATAAAATTATCGGGAAATGACATTATCAACTTGATTGAAAACATATGTGTTACGTTCGGAGGATATGTTTTTCAACAAACAATCGGCATTCCTATGGAAACCAACTGTGCGCCTCTTGTTGCCTATTTGTTCCTTTATTCACATGAGGCTGATTTCATATAGTATATTCCTTAGGAAGAACGAAAAGAATCTAGCAATGTCCTTTAACTTCACTTTCCGCTATACAGATGATGTCCAGTTTCATTAAATTATTCAAAGTTTGGTGATAACGTTGAACATATATATCCAATTGAACTTGAAAAAATGTCTGCCTCCTATTTGGACTTGCATCTAGAAATTGACAATGATGGTCGGTTGAGAACAAAAGTTAACGACACAAGAGATGACTTCAGCTTCTCAAATTTCCATTTCTATGTAGCAACGTTCCAGCAGCTCCTGCATTTGGAGTATATATTTCCAGTTTCAAATGGTGAAGTTGAAATCATCCCTTCGAAGATTTTACATACACCATCACGAGTCAGTTGACCGTTATGAAATATCTATTTCACATCAAGACGACGACGAATATGTTCAAATTGTCGCATCCATAGTTCCGTCATCTTTTACTCGAATGTGACCTACCGAATTAGACTTATCACTAGGTTTTTACTTACACGAACAACACGACGGGTGCCTCGTGTATCCTTCAGGAGCACCTGCGATTACTCCCGGTTTTGGTGGGGTTCGTGTTGCGAATTCTTTAGTTGTGTTTTGTGTACGGTTGTATGTATTTTTGTATTTTATGTCTAAGGTAAACTTGTTCATGTCACTACCTTAGTAGATCCCTGTGTATTCTTAAACTTTTCGAATTCCACTGATACCAAGTCTTAATAGATTGATAATGTATGTCCCACTTTTTTCAAAGCAATATACCATCAAAGTGAAACAAACATAAGTAAAAATGCTTTATTATTTATGGACCATATTTAACTGATTCCGTTTATAAATATCGTTCCTTTGGTACTGGCGCATGTTTGCACCACGATCAAATATTAAATGACTTCAACTGTGGAAGGTTCAGTAATATAAATCAATTTCGGAAGCTTAGAATCGATAACTATTTACCTTAACGTGTAGGATTTTTCATATTTTCATATATCCTATATTGGTTTTTAAACAAAGCAACGGTAAATGTTAATTAGCTGTGAAACGTCATGGTTACATTTCTATGGAATTCTAAGAACCAGCTGATGCGTTGACAATTAAACTTTACAACAAAGATTGCACACGATTGAATGTATCTATCTATGATAATATTATTAATGATAATAATACACCTTCAAGTGCACATAAAAGTCATTTTGAAATAATTAAAGAGATAAATTCCAAGCTATTTAAAGGGACCATTTTGAAAAAATTATAACAACTTTTAAAGATGCTAAAACATAGATATGTACAGTACTTGTAATTAACAATAAGATCACTGGAATGTTTACATATAAAACTAAAGAAGTGTTTATAATTGATTTCATAATGAATATTGTGTTGTGTGCTTATTCATCTCATTAATTTTGCATCGGGTTTATTTTCGGACCTGTATTTGATAATTTCTTTAAATAAAACGTACACATTTGACGCTATTATCAAATTATGTAAATATAACAAAATATAACAATAGCCTAGCGGCATATTGGTCCAAAAAGGTTCTCGAACAATGGCGATATTATACACTTTTTTTAACATTTGTATGACAAAACAATGCCGATAACATACAAGTGTTTGTGAATTGAATGTGGGCCATCATAAAGGACACACCAGAAGATTAATCATTAAATTGAAAGAAGTTATTTTTTACTTCTTCTAAGTTTGGATATCACTGCCCGTAGATTAATAAACATATTTCAGACAATACCAATTTGTTTTCATGTGATCTGGAATAATTTAGAATTATAAACATTTCGCAAACCGTAGTATTGTTGGCTACTTCTTTGTGACTTTTTTCCATGACAGTTTTGTAAAGTGATTCTAATTGGTCCGAGGACACAGTTATCGTCCTTAGATTTTCGTTGTCTACAAATATAGTCCCTAATGTGGACAGTGTATAACTTGCAAATTTTGTTCATACACTTTCCAAATTTATTTCTTTATATTTTATGCATGAACTATTATGTAAAGGGATGAAATTACATGTTTAAAAAGTTTGGGTGCTGAATCTTTATGTTAAGTAGTGATTTGGTCCTGTTCAAAAGGTCAAAACTAGTATGTCTGAAGCTGTCAAACTGAATTTTAGACCCCTTAACATAGAATTGTCAATATTTTAAGTTAGAGCTGGTAGACTTTTCTATAATTTTGATATTATTTGTCCCAATAGTAGTACAGTACACTGTAAAATCTTTTGAGATAGAGCAGGTGCGATTTTTTAATTTGAATTTATTGTCTAAAAGAAATGCACTACGAAATAACTGTGTTCTCGGCCTAAGAGATGAATTCAGGAAATGTAGATTCTGTACTTTGGCAACTTCCTGAATGGTTTACTGGTTTCAATTTGTCAAACTCAATAAAAGTAAAGGATTTAAATCTTTATTTGAAAGAAATTCTGTTAAACAGTGTCCCATTTTGGCATTATATGGCTAAAATAAGCATTTTAAAGCAGTTTCCATTTTTAAGCCTAAGAGGCATGCTGACTTTCTATCTGACAGCTTTTCGTGCTTTGATATTTGTGTTTCTATGATTAATTCAAATTCTATTAACCATTTGTGAACTCTGAATATAGAGAAAAGTAGATTATCACGGAAAAAATGTGCAAAAGGTGTTGTATTTAGGCCCTGGTCGAACGGCCTGTTTGATGTTTGTGAAATGTGAAGAGCTTTGTACATAAAATTTGTAGTCCATCATAATGTTTTCACTAAATCTGTCAAAAAGCACTTGATAATGATCTGTGCACCTCATCCATTTCATATACTACCTTTATTTTCTTCCGTAGGATAGCAAGTGGTTCAAATATATGCCAGTTGAGACTAAAACTACATGCAAGTTTTCCATTGAAAAGTGAAGAAAACAGTCCATCAGACCATAATGTCTGCAAAAAGTTGAATGCAAGAGTCCTTTTGCAATTAGACTTCTTGTATCATGACATCTTAGCATAGAAATGAGCAAAAGTAACAAATTTCCATTTCTTATAGCTTCTGTATGCAATTTTATATGTAAATATGTGCTACGGCCTAAATTGACTCTAAATAATATACAGTCTTACATGGCCTAAGACCATTTTATACGCATGTGGTATGCTTTTGTAACTTTTCTTTCCATTTAAAGTACATTTAATATATATGGAAGAATAATTTATTGTAAAACAACTTCAAAAACTTCAAATTGGTTGAAAAAATGCATGTTTATGTAAGGCTCCCCTTAATTTGAAAATCTCAATTTTCAGGCACAGGCTCATATAAATTTGACTTTTGAATAATTGTAATAAATCTGATAAATCAAATGAGTGTTCAGTTCCTTCTCATACTTAATATATTATATTTAAGAGCATTTAAAAGCAGAGTTTTGCAATATTTAAAATTTCAAGTCCAAATCTTGAGAGTTGAAATTATTTGATTTAAACGTCAAAATTAAACATCCAAATTTCAATATTAAAATAGCCATAGTTTCTATGATATATATCCTATGGCCATGAAACTTAGCCAACTATCTTATAATTCCCTACGCTTAGGTCATACAAAGTTTTATTAGAATTGGACTAGTTTTTCTATACTATTAGGTCCGAGGACACAGTTATCGTCCTTAGATTTTCGTTGTCTACAAATATAGTCCCTAGTGTGGACAGTGTATAACTTACAAATTTTGTTCATACACTTTCCAAATTTATTTTTTTATATTTCATGAATGAAATATTAAGTAAAGGGATGAAATTACATGTTAAAAAGTTTGGGTGCTGAATCTTTATGTTAAGTAGTGATTTGGTCCTGTTCAAAAGGTCAAAACCTAGTATGTCTGAAGCTGTCAAACTGAATTTTAGACCCCCATAACATGGAATTTTCAATATTTTGAGTTAGAGCTGGTAGACTTTTCTATAATTTTGATATTATTTGTCCCAATAGTAGTACACTACACTGTAAAAATCTTTTGAGATAGAGCAGGTGCGATTTTTTTAATTTGAATTTATTGTCTAAAAGAAATGCACTACGAAATAACTGTGTTCTCGGGCCAATTACCGATCTCATCACCGTTATTCAATTCCAATTGATAACTTGTCTGCACCTCTTTTCTTTCCTTTGCTCGCAGAAACTGTCAATACACGTTTCATTCCTGCAATAACATTCCTCTGTTCGACATTTTTCCTTCGAGGGACAACATGTGATTGCACATTGAGGACTTTCAAGTTCAGGTCACCATGGGTCATACAAATAAGGGTTGGCTTCACCGAAATTTTGTCTGGAAGACAAACATCAAATTCAGGCGTAAAACAATAAAAAGCTTCTAAATGCTACGTGGAAAGTAAAACGTGATGGTTTAATTTATACATATCTGATATTTTGTACAAAACCCTACACATGAATAATTATAATGAAAATCGTAGCTACTATCCGTTTTAGCATAGTTGTGGTATTACATCAATGGTTTTAGCAATATTCGCACAATTTTATGAAATAAAAGGTGAGGAGTTAAAAACACAACAACGATTCAATTGGCCATAACATTATGATCTCTTTACAAACTGGCCAGAATACAACAAAGTGTGAATGAAATAGTTGTGAAATAACCAAAAATGCAAATTTACTAATTTTGGCATCTTTTATAAATTTGAAGTAATAACCCCGGATTTATGCAAAATTCATGTTGACATACACATGTACAAATGTACATGTAACGTCAGTGTTGGTTTAAGTTGTCATAATTAATGATTATAGTTTTAGTTCATAGATATCTGTGACTGTAACAACCGATCCAGAAAATTGTTGTGTCAATGGATTGAAATGAAATTCAAAATTGCTGCACTTCTCTTTAAAAAAAACATTTTAAATTAAGATGTGTTTATCATATTTTAGTGAGTATGAAAAAGTTTGATAGTTTGTGAGACTCCCTGGGTTATTTACCGTAATTGATGGAAAAAAGGATAAATTGTTATGGTGTATAAATTCATGTCACACAATAACGATTTCACATGACAAAACCACAAAACAAATTATGAAGTAGCGGAATAAGCGCTTTTATTGTTGTTATTCATCTATAGTCATAGTGAGCCCTTCGGCAAGTATAAAAACCGTCCCCACACGGCAAGTTTGAGACGCCTTCTTGTTTCGGCTAGAATTCTTTATATAATTCTGTTTCTTTTCTGTAGGTTTATGCGTGAAGGATAATATTATTCCATAGTCAGTTAAGGTTTGTTATGCTGAAATCCAACCTTGTTCAGTACCAAATGTGGTAGTAAGATGCTGCTGGTTGACGTCAGCTGATTTTGACTATTCCATTTTTGGTCATATTATAATAGGCAGTGTCTGTGCGGGAACGCGTAGCCAAATTGGCCTTCGTAGGCTATGCGTACCCGCAACTGATTTTATAAAAATTGTCATATGATCGGGAATGAAACGTGAAAGATACACTCTGGACGTTTAAACGTATACATACATCTCAGGCTTTCAAATGTTCGGGTTTGAGCGTTTCTGATGATGAAGAAATCCAGAAAAGCGTTTTGGATGCACGAAATTTATAAGTTTTATAATAAACTTATCCTATATGTTGATACTTCTGTGAGGACATAATTGCATAAAATTTCTATCGACCAGTGGCAATTATTTTGTCACAACTTTTACATGAATTCGTTCAGAATGAGAGAAAGAAAATATAAGTTACACCTTTAAAAAGTAATGGTAAAATGCGAATTGACAAGCTCCTTTCAAATAATGAGAGGAACATAAATAAATGCACAGTATAAAAATTTGTTCTAGGGATTTGTTCTTCTGTACTAAGTAACCGCCTCTGTGATACCCTGATTGCGTGATCCCCTTCATTGCGGGAGGTTGTATTTCTCGACTTGGACAAAGTTCAAAAGACTAGAAAATGGTTACGTCCTTCTTCTTCTTCAAGCATACGACATTTTGGAGAAACGGCAAAGATTTATCGATCAGAATATTGTGCAAGGGTAGCTAGAGTGTTACCTTTCAAACATTCGACTCAGCGTGTCGGTTTTGTAAAAAGAAGGGGATGATTGTGTTAGATAAGCTAGAGTAAGTCTCCTGGTGGACCACTACCTTGTAAAAAGAAGAAATCTTGATACATACATCTGTATAATCATATCAAATTGAGTGATGTTTGAGTATTTATGTATTAGTTGCCACTGAACCATAAGCAGCATACATGTATTATATCATCACAATCTTAGATTACAGTAAAAACAAGAGAATATTTATAGTAGAAATTGGTTTTCAATTTATACAGATACTGAATTTTTATTGGATGAAAAATGAATCATATGATTTTGTAATTATATTTTCAATTTGTGTAATGGCAATCGAAGGATATAATTATTAGGATCATCTATCTAATTTACAACACCACATGTTCATGTCTTTAAAAAAAAACACTTGCACAATTCAATTATTTTGAAAAAGATTGCTAGGTATAATGTATAACATAATATATAATCTTATGAATAATTAAATGAAATTTGAATATTACTACCTTAAAATAAATGTGCATACTACAAAATGTATTATAGAAATTAAATAAATATTTCATGAGCTACATAATCTACTTTTGAAATTGACATCTTTGCAATTTATCTAACGTGAAGTGCTGTTGCAGAAGTTCTGCCACAATTTACTTTCACAGACACAAAATATAACATAATTTCTGTTTCATTTCGAAGAATTGTAAATATGAGAATTGGAAGCTGTTTTTCTTAATTTCTATTCATACTTTGCTTCATGCAAAATGTGATTATCACTTCCTTTCATTTCGTATAATTTACAAAAAAAACACCATCTATTAATTCGTATGAGAATATATACAGAAAAGGGGATGGTTGCAAGTTTCATACATGTATAAGGTGCATGCACGAAGAAACCCCCAACCCCCAATGGCTTATTCCGAATACATTTACTTTACTGTAGCACGTCTTGCTAATAAAGAATCCTGCATATTTGTTCAGTGTATGTTCAATGGTGTTACTATGTCCTTTGATTGAGTTAAGCTATTTCAGTTGATATTTTATAGTGTGTCTTTCTATGTTGTGATGTTACACTATTGTTTCAGAAAAAGGGTGAAGGTTTGGTACCATTAAAACGTTTAAACCCGCTACATTTGTTTGCACCTGTCCTAAGTCAGGAATCTGATGTTCAGTAGTTGTCGTTTGTTGATGTGGTTCATAAGTGTTTCTCGTTTCTCGTTTTTATATAGATTAGACCGTTGGTTTTCCCGTTTGAATGGTTTTACACTAGTAATTTGTGGGGCCCTTTATAACTTACTGTTCGGTGTGAGCCTAGGCTCCGTGTTGAAGACCGTACTTTGACCTATAATGGTTTACATTTATAAATTTTGACTTGGATGGAGAGTTGTCTCATTGGCACTCATACCACATCTTCTTATATCTATATATGATTGATATATGAAATTGATTAAAATAATAAATTAAGATTTGCCATTCAATTCATATTCATTTGTGTATATTTACATGATGATTTATATTAAGATTTTTGGCGGTTTTAACTTATCTTAAATTATAATTATGTACTGTTATATATTTACTTTTATTATAATTCAAATCGTCAAACATAAATCTAATTGCAACATGCATTATACATTAAAGTAAACTAGTCAAATGACATTGATTTTAAAAGACTTTGCTATAAATATACTGAACGATACGGTATGCGCTAAACAATACGACCGACGCTTAGCTGTAAAATATACGACAACCGATACCATGAACGTTGAACCAAGGAAAGATTTTCAATTTACGACAGAGAAAATGCTGAATAGCGCTGATAGTATCCTTTAATAGAAATTGAAAGTAGAAGGTAGAATGAAAAGTAACAATATCAATTTCAAGCGTATGAAACACTTTTCTTAGTTTACCTTGATCAGGAATTCTCAAAAAAAAAAAAAAAAATGAAAGCCGGATGAATAAATACCGTACAACGCTGAAGAGCTTTACAAGAGACACATTAGTAATAGCCAAATCCATAAATACACAAATCAATATTAGTAAATGATAATGAGCTATCGAACAAATGACGCATATGGTTACTTTTGCAGCAGTTTAACGCTCATTCAGCGTTGCGTCTGCGTTCGTTCACGCGGGAAGTTCCCGTAAATAGTTTTGGTATATCGTCCATGAATGATTCGCTCATTGTTCTGTACGCATTAGGCTTACACCGGGTTTGTACTTACATGAGCATCACAACTTAATAATTATACTTTGCATACTTACTGATAAGTCAAAGGTCGATAGAACAAAGCACGAGATCCACAGAAAAAAGAAAATGCAATTACATCAAAACATTCAGTATATGATCTAATACAAAGATTTATTCACGATTTTAATTTCTTAGCGTTCATCAGTTCTATATACAAAAACAAAATGTTTCTATGGGGAATCTGCTGTCTACTTTAAAAACATTTGATTTTTAGCAATACCGGATTAAAATGTTAAAAACATTAGCATATTTTTTTGTAAAATTCAAATATGTTTATATCTTATTAAGACATATTCTGAAGACAAAAATCTGGTATTGTACCAGACCAATTTCTTATTTGCATATAGTAATCCAGGAAAACGTGAACCTAGAAAATGTAGTTGTTAAATTTCTCAACGTCAGACGATACCATGTGTACTGTTGGCAGATTGTTACTTCCAGAAGAATCATCAGACATGAAGTCAGAACATGTGCATTGATAATAAACTTATGAATGGATATGGGAATGTATAAAAGAGACAAAAACCAGACAAGGAGTAGAAAACATGATTGTTTTCTTTTATTTCGAGATGAGAAACGTTTTAATATGGAAACGAGGTAGCTGTTTCCTTCCGGTAAAGTGGTTCCTATTTTTATTTCGTTTGTGGTTATACGAGAATGCATCAATGCCATAAGTAACTATCTTTTATTTGCGTTCTAGCTTGGGGATGAATTCTGAAGCTCTGATTACATTGTATGTTTATTGGATTTATGCCACATAGTAGAATTTAAATGATCATTAATATCAACACCCCCACATTTCAAAGGTTTAATACCTAAATATTAAAAGGTGATAACAAAACAGAAACTTTTGTAAAAACTTCAGAATCCGTCCACCAAAAAGTTCTTTTAGAAAAATATATACAATTTACTAATTATAAAACTAATTAAGAGATAAATTACTATGTAAATTATTAAATCAGTTCCACTTTGTAATATTTTTAGTATTTCTCTTTAGAGAATATACTGCTTTAATAAATTATATGATTTTTTAAGTGGTTCAAGTATTCAATTATTTATGGCCATAAATAATATTCTTTAACCATCAATATAAAAACTGTCATTCAAGTGGGAGTCAAAATTCTAAAAATCCCAGGTTTTTACCCACCATTTCCTTCAGAAAAAGCCTATACCAAGTCAATTATTTACTCGTTCAGTTGGTTGATAACATTTGAAGTTGCCAGTTTTATAGACTTCCCATTTTCGCAATTGCCTTGGAGTTAAATATATTTGTGAAAACTTTTTTCAGTAGATGTGACATGATTGTCATCGTCGAGATAAAAAAAAAAAACAAGAACAAGGATGTAAACAACTAGTACACTAGTCCTTCATGACATTCTGCAATAGACTAAACCCATGCCGCAAAGCTATCTACAAAACATTAATCCATAAGCTATAGTCTAAATTCTAAGCATTTCATTCATAAGTTTACCTACCGATGAAACAATGAAAACAACGGATAATGTCTAACTGTCATATATTAGAATCGTTCCAAATATTTTTAAATAAAAGTACTGAACTAAAGAGTTCATATGGTGCAAAATATTCTATACACATAATTATATTTCAAATGTACATTATTTGAAAAGTTGAGTTGTTGATTCATGGGGCTTCATGTGTAGTTGAAAAATATGACTTGCATAATCACGACCATGACAAGTTACTGTTTAATGAAAATTTAATTCTGTCGGTCTACTAAACCAAACACGATGTCAAAGAGGTAAGCACAAGTTCACACTAACGAGGAAGATATGCCATTCTATCTGCTCAGTAACACTATTCTGACACTCAACCAGTCTTTCCAATTACTCTTAACTGTCATTTGTATTGTGGGAAAGCAGAAAATATATACTGATTGAATACCTAAAGAATAACTAGCCCCGTACTCACATCGAACACACCGACGCGGTCTGGTGAAATTGAGATATAAATAAAATTAAGAACATTACACACGCACCAACAGTTAAAAGTAAATATGAAATACGCAACATCGCAAACTGCTCTCAGGTAACATAAAAGGTTTATAAAACAAGTGCCGAAGACACCTTAACGGAAGTGCTCCTTATTTTGGAAACAGACAGATTCTTAAGCTATAGGCAAGCTTTACCCGGGAGGTAGAACACACCCTAGGTATATTTATAGCTAGCGGTGATTTCTGAATTATATCGGACGATCTGTTTGTACACGATGACAATACCGAGGAACTTGATAATTTGTTTGGGACATACACCTGTTTCATCTACGTCTCATGAGTCGTCATTCCGTATAAATTTGTCCTTCTCATGATCAACCATTTCTACATTCTCATTGCTCAAATTTGTATTAGTGGGTAAACTATTAACTTTACAACCTTGCTTAGTGATTGTTGGCGGGATTAAATAAACTGTGTTTAGTAATGTACAACAGCATCTCTATTAATATTTGGAGCTAATAAATCATCTTTCTCCAAAGTACATATAACTTCATAACGCAATCGGCGTTTGTAATCTTTCCGGCATTTGCTTTTTTCTCCTATGGTATTAATTGTATAACTGGGTATTTCATTTTGTTCTATCATTTTCGTCCCATCTAAACTAACTATTTTAGTCATTGGTAATATTGTTTTCATTTTGAAAAGTTGATAAAAGAGAATCGCTTGGTTGTCTAACACTTTGTCTATTTGGTACTAATCGTCTCTCTCGGTTTTTCCTTTTCAGATAGAAAAGTATGAATATAAGTAACACGTGCAATATTAAAATTGCTGATATCGTTATAACTAAAATCATAAACAATCTTTGTTCTTCTTCCTTATCGTCTAAAAAAAAAACAGCTTCAATAATCAATTATTTTTAAAACTGTCAGATAAAAAAATAATAACACAAAAAGAAAAGAATAGACAGCCTTCAACTCGAAACAATGAAAAAATATATACAAGTTGTCTTTGTTGTATTGCAACCACAAAGCCAGTATTGGCTCTTCTGTTTGAATTGATGTACTAGCAAAAGATTTAACTGACGTTATATCAAATTTTACTGACGTTATATCAAATTTGCAAATAGCAAAAAATGTAAACGGAATCAGCTATGCTACTCCAACAAGTGCGTAATTTATACTAAACCCCGTATCCGTTTAAAACTGGTCCGTAGTAAACAAGACACACATTTGACTTCCAGTTCCTTGTTTGACTGCGCTATGTACTAGTCCACAGCATGGCTGTTGCAAAAGACTGTCATTGATGTTTGGACCTGTTTAAATAATATGATAAGTATTCTTGTTTTAGGCTTAGTCCCACTTGTGCATCACTCCATGCACATTATTTCTTATCTTATGTAAACTAATATTGAAACTGTGTATTTATAATTTCAAGTACGTGAATGAGTTATCTCTGTGCTTAATTTTGCCATCCGGAGAAGACGAAAATAAAGCTTTACTACCGAAAAATAATAAAAAAATATATAATGACTTATATCATCGACTGGATTACTAGAACATATTATTCACCAATAAAAACCAAAACACACAAATGTTGTGTTTCAAAACATAGAATTCAGAGTAAATTCATTGAAGTTATAATGTATTATGGTAAATTCGCTTTTATATACTTTGTGTTCATTTATTTCTTTAGCCATGGCATTGTCAGTTTATTTTCGATTTCTGAGTTTGAATGTCCCTTTGTTATATTGCGTCTCTCTTTTAGAAGTTCAAATACGTCTCAAAAAACTTCAATTATCCCTGTTTTGTGGCAGAGAAAGCTGACATGCAAAACGCATTAAGTACTTTTAAAACCTAATTTCATCTTCAACATTGCCTATTAGAGCTGAAATTAGTTGTTGTTCTTATCGTCGTTATATTTGCATCCCTTCCAAAATGGTATGGGTATATGCTTTGCTTTCCCTTCAGTGAACGTTTGACATCACTACTTTCGTTTACTTGCATGCCATGTTTCACTTATTTTCAATTTAAAGTGTTGTATACTGTGCTTATCCACGTCCACTCTTTTAAAAGAATGTGATGTGTTTTATATGCCATGTTTGTATATTAAGCTTTGAATCAAAATATAAACTCACTTTAAGTAAAGTAGGTATGGTATGAATACACGAACTTCATTGTGATTCCTAAATTACATTGTAGTATTAAAGTATTTGTTGATATGCTCACCATAAAGTTCAGGTTCAGGTTCAGAAGAAAAGCTAATTTGTATAGATGAGATAACCGCCAATGTAATATGCTGTTGATTTTGGTAACTAGTGTCGTTGGATTAACCATTAACCAATAACATATCTATTGACTTAGATATACTGTTCCCAGCATCAACCTAGCATTTTTTTTCATTCATATTCACTATGTAAAGCTATATCCAAAAATATGTGGAAGATTATTTTTAAATGCATGGATGATTTAACAAAAATATCTAGTGACGCCATAGACTTAGTTTGAATTTTAAGGTTTTTAATAGAAAGTTTTACTATAAGTTTCAATTTAACGCTTCTATTTCCTTTTAATTCTAAGACAAAACCATGTGTTAATCATACCATCGTAAATGGAAATGAGATCCTCAATGCACTACCCTTTTCCTTTACCAGTTCCAGTTTATATAATGCGAATTTTAAAGTAGTTGTATAATTCTCGTTTTGTACCGTTATCAGCCAATCCCGAGTAAAGTTGCTGCAAATAAGAAAAGAACTGTTTAAAATATATGCATTCTATCTATATGATTAAAATACATTGTTATAGTTGAAGTTTTCAGCCGCAATCTGATTGTAATTACTCATAAAAATACCAAGCTTATTTTGTTATGTCTGAACGTTTTGTCTAATATAAGACTCACAAATTGCACTCGAATCAAAACAATTGAAAGGTCAAATTGAAGTTGAAGAGCATTGAAACCAACCAAAAATGTCCAAAAGTTGTGACAAGTTTTCCTTAGTCCATCTCTGCTTGGGTTGAAAAAACGAACTATTTTGAATAATTAAACAGACAGAATACTTTACAGAAAAAAGACCATATAAATGTTGTTTTAATTCAGCAGAGGAGCACTGACTAAGACCCACAAAACCTGTATCACGTGTGATTGTAAGTTTCGGCTTTATTCGTGTTTACTATATTATGATGATAACTCTTCGGGTTTTGTTGAAATGATACATTACTAATAAAAATAGAGACAGTAATCATTGGTCGACGTAAAAATTGGTACAACAAACATGGTGATATAGGGGTTTGACGACTCTTATATTTGTTTGTGCATTGAATTCTTAAAGAATTACCTAATAAAGCTTGCACTTTACTCTATCAACACATTGAACGCAATTAGATAATTGTTTCAATAAGGTATTCTGTAAACGATAACTTATTGAAATAGATGCATCGTTTACGAGAACTTTTTAACCAATACATATCTACACAATGCTCTTACAGAACAGTTTGAAGTTCATAATACTTACTGTGGGTAAGAAGAAACACCATTAAAATCTTCGTGCGTATGGAAGTTCTGAATGTAAGGCATTGCTGTTAAGTGTATTGTTGCAAATGCAGACCGATCTGAAAATAGATACCGTATGCAAAATTAAGCGGTTTTCTTGATAGATAAAAGTGTCAGTAATGAACAAATACTTTCGCACCTACATGCTCCTTTTTTTCATAGTGATATAAATAAAAGGATATGAAGTAGTATTAAGCGCGAGTCGTATAGCATCTTTACACAAAATATTTATCAAAAAGATAAATGAAATGGCTTACCTAATACCTCAGAGATAACAAACATTGCTTCCACCGATTTGGTGACCAGCAACCAAACAGCAGACGAGAGTCCCATTTTACTAAACGCAATTACATGCATCCCAACGTAACTATATATGATATCTTCTGGATCCAGTGTTGATAATGTTTCCTCAGCCAGTAGTCAGTAATTACCAAATTAAAGCTTCAGTGCTGACTTTGCCTTATAAATATCTTAAATTCATTATATCTCTATAAGGATTTCTTTACATTAGCAGTACAATTAATGTACCATCCATACCAGGTTAATGATGATTCATATCGCTAGAGCTAATATCCATCATTCTTCTTTTCAATTCATTTTGGGACCTGTCTGCTGCATGATACAAAGTTTTATCTGTGTTGGACATGTTTAGTATTCCAGACTGATATCTTCGGTGATCAATACATATATTGATATCAATCAGTATGTAACTTAGTTGCACTTAAAATAGACCTTGAAACATTCACAGAATTGTTTATCGGACAGAAAAGTATAAACGAAGTTAAAATATGTCAACTTTTTAATTAGATGTATTGTGTATTGTGGCAGTGTGTCGGCTATTCATTGTTAATTGTTTGCTGTTTGTTTCATTGGCGTGTACCCCGTGTCTCACTTTATTAATATTAGAGGCATCAACGGAAACGCTTGTGTGCTCTATTCATCTATAGATATGGTTATTGCCTCTGAAAAACTTACGCGACTAATTACGTTAATTATCGATGTCTGTACCAGTTATCACATTTGAAGTAAGATGCATTTGTGTGTTGCAATACTTATATATCTTTGGCTTTTAAATAGTTGGTTTTGAGCGTTATTGAAGAAGTTTGACTCAGAAAGTCACTTCAGAAGCATATATTATTTGAAATCTTACTGTCGTCCATAAAAGATTAAAAAAAAAAAAAAAAAACGCCAACCTTAAAAATAAAAACGTTCGCACACAGTTCAAACATTTGAAATTTTATCAATTAAAAAAGAACGTTCATTCATAACGTCTGTAAGATATAATTATTTTTTGTGTTTAGGAAAATTTTTCCCACTTTATATTGAAAACTTTCTAATAATTCGATACATCTCTGGGATGACAGGAACCATACCGAACACCCGTACGTTAGTGATGGTCGAATAGACGACATCCACATGCAGAGAATGTACAAAATTTATACGATTGAAATCCCCATGTTCACCTAAAATACGAACTGTATGATTTCTTTCGGGTTCTACTTTATGTGGTATGTAGATTTAAGGGATCTTGAAAAATATAGCCTAAATATTTATATTCATAAACTTCTTCAATGAGATCATTTCCTAAGTACCACTTTTTATTTGAGTCTTTCTGTTTACATGTTGCTAGAACCTTTCACTTTGATGAATTCGACTTAAAGCTCCATTTTTAGACAAATTTATGAGCTATGTTTAAAAGAGTTTGTAGCTCATCTTTTGAACACCGGACGATTACACGCTTTGCATATTGCATTATATACATATGTATCTACATATTGCACATAGATCTGTCTCTTATTTATATGAACTGACCTCGAGATGACTGCTGTTATTTTGTATCACTGGGTAGCCGTCTCATTGAAGTCAATATTTGGTTTTGTAACTTTTTTTATTCGAGCGTCACTGATGAGTTTTATGTAGTCTTTTTTTTCTGGCGCGCATAATTTTAATTCTGGCATCTCGGATGAATTTTTTCAAACGTTCCATAAATGAAAACGAACAAATAGAAGACAGTTCACAGTCGGTCCCTTTTTTTATTAGATACTTTCGAAATTTGTTTCCTATATTTACTTTGGTTTAAATTATGAAATCCGACAATTAACTGACGCTGCTTCAATGATTTAAAAATCAGTTTTTAACTTAAAAACTTTGACTCAATTAATTGATTTCATATTTCTGGGTACTGCATTTGATGAAAAGGTAAATATGCTTCTAGATACACTTGAAAACAATGAAAAAGTTTTTAAAGTAAAATGACTAACACATGTATAATTCATTTATAGAAAAAAAAAATAGATCTAAAATTTATTTATTCAGATTGAATAACATACATAGCAAATACAGGCTAGTGAATATAAAATTAAGTGAACAATAGTCCACATTTAGACAATCTACTTGGAGTGGTAATCTGTAATGTATAAATAGTTCTTAGAAAATACAGTCAATTAATACATTGTGTAATTCAATTCTTGGACCATTTAAAATACTTGAAATTCCCTAAATACTTACCTGAATATCTGGTTCAAAACGATAGTTATGAAGGTCTCGATGTGGTTCACAGAAGTAACAAAAATAAAAGAGAAAAATAGGACATACAACGAATAGAGAATAACATGGTGTTAAAATATAAAGAATAAACAATAATGGGCAACGAAGAAAAAGAATAGAGAAACTGTTTTAAATTAAAAAAAAAAAAAAAAGAATACAAAAATAAAGACACCATATAGACCTTCAGCTAATAAACATTGATAGGTTTAATATACGATAGTTAAAATCGTGCAAGAATTCAGATAAAAATAGATGTGTTGTTCTTTAAATTCCGTTGAATTTATATAGAACATATATATCATTTGAAGAATTTTGATGAAATTAAATAAAACAACTGATCAAAAAGTGCTAACTTTGGAAAGAAGTGATGGCTCTTTTTTTTTACATTTAATAATATGTTTATATTTTTGTTTGGAGCTTTAAGTTTTAGAATAGTTTACATGAATTCAGTTACATATTTATTATGAATGAGAAAGAATTTTACACTGGAATGACGAGAATACATTACGATATTCATTTGTTAATTTAATTATACACTCTTAAATAAGATTTTCAAATTTTCTGAATTTAGTTTTCTCATTTCAAGGACCAAGTAAGGTTCTAGTCATACATCCTCCGTTTGTTATGGTCTAATAAAATGAACTCAAACTACATATTGCAAGGCACTGATGTTTAAAAAAGAGTAACTCAGAACTTGTTAACCGGGAAAAACCAATATCTACTGTACATGTATCGCAATTCAAATGCAGAATTTTGTTTGATCTCTTTTTCACATTTTTGACAATGTGGAGAAATGCATCAAGCTTGCTTATGTTTCAAGTGATGACTATTCATATACACATATAACCGCGGATACCAATTATACCTACCAACCATTACAAACTTTTCATTTATTGCTCCTCAGGCTTCGGATCCCTCCACGGATTCGGATCGGGATACCAGGTGTGATATTGATCTTTGTTTACATCCATGAACACCAATTGTTTAAGTTGCATTAACCATATGTAATCTGTAATAGTGCCTTTCTTTCCTTTCAGTTATTAATTGATGATCAATTACAACTTTTAACAAGAAGCGATGTACTTCACAAAAATCATATTATTTATTTGGTAAAGCTAGGGTCACACATTCACGATTTTTACTGCCGACCTTGACAGGACCATTCCCGATTAAAATTTATCAAAAGTCTGATCAAGATCCTGTGAATCGTTGATGGAAATTCAAACTTTAATTAAAATTTGTAAAAAAAAATATTTAATCACGACAACAATCAGATATTGTTCAGGAAGCGTCGATATTCAACCGTTTCCAAGCGAATTGGTCCCGATAATCCCATTCTTAATCCGATTTTTATCCGATTTGTATCTTTCGCATGGTAAAAAACGACAAAATCTGTCCCGACAGCGTCCCGATTCTAGCGAATGTAATCCGACAAAGATAAGACAGTTACCAGACAGTGAACCGACGCTGACGGAAGATATCCGTTAGAAAACTGTCGGCATATTCGGGATGATCAGGTACTGTAGGAACGTAATTCTATCTCGGTCCGCTGTACCGCATTGCATACGGGTTTGTCTGGACTCAGTCGTATTGTGTTCTCTAATTGTCGGAACTCTGACGTGGATATCATTGCCGAATTTCGTATTGATAATGGGACTGTTCCGGAACGGTTTCGGCAACGGTTCGCATTCGATAAGATCTGGATGCAATCTGGACTCAATCGGCAAAAAAACAGCAATGACAAATTTCTCCAGATCAATCCCGTTCAACAGGACACCGTCCAGAAAACATAGAACATTGTTAGGATTTTGATCCGATACAAGCAGAATCTGTCACGACATAGTAACGATTGTAATCCGACTAGACAAAATCGGCTGATGTTTCCCGAATGTTACGGGACGCACCTAACTGTCGGGGTGCTGGGCCGACCTCTCCGGACCATTCCCGATCCGAAGGAATCTTTTACGAACTTATACGTCTGATTTTGAAATTCTTTAAAACCCCGTGCATTTATTTAGAGCAAATCGTTTGTTTTGTTCCCCTGATTAGCGCTTATTACAGCAAATTTTAGGTGAACGAAAGACAACCCTAGTTCAAGCGCAAAACAAAAAAAGATAGTTTATGTCATACTGTTTTTTAAGAAAATGTAAAACAAGTTCCTGAATAAGTTCTCGTCGTAATCATGCATGAAATATTTGCCACTGGACGTTAAACAATTAGTATTAATTTTTTTTTCATCGAACTTGAGATAAAGGATACAACATCTACAGTTTATTCTGCTTCATAGATATAGGAAGATGTGGTGTGAGTGCCAATGAGACAACACTCCATCCAAATAACAATTTATAAAAGTAAACCATTATAGGTCAATGTACGGTCTTCAACACGGAGCCTTGGCTCACACCGAACAACAAGCTATAAAGGGCCCCAAAAGTACTAGTGTAAAACCATTCAAACTTAAAACCATTCATGTCTTAACTTAAATCTAGTATTTGACAATTAGGGTCGTTTGAAAACAAAACTTTACGACCAAAGAGATGTTTTCAGCTTTCCAATTGCGAAATTTCCATTTCTATGTAGCAACATTCCAGCCGCGGCTGTATACGGAGTACATGTCTCTCAGTTGATAGAATATTCCAGGGCTTGTATTTATTTTCCTGTCATGATTTACCTGATAGAGGGTTGCTGTTCACACGAGGTAGCCATTAACCGAAAAGTTCCAAGTGGTGAAAGTGAAACATTTCTCCGTTTAATTTTACGGACGCCATCACGAGTTGGTTAACCGTTATAAAATATCTGTTTCACAGATGACGACGGATGAGTTCGATTTGTCATATCTACAATCCCGTCCCCTTCCCCCGAATTTGACCTACCGAACTATACTTAAAATAAAATCGGGTTTTTATTTACATGAGCAGCACGACGGGTTCCACATGTGGAGCAGGTTCAGCTTATATTTCCAGAGCATCTTAGATCACCATCAGTTTTTGTTGGGGTTCGTGTTGCTTAGTGTTAAGTTTTCTATGTAGTGTTTTGTGTACTGTTGTTTGTTGGTCTTTTTCTTTTTTAGCCATGGAATTGTCAGTTTATTTTCGAGTTATGAGTTTGAATCTCCCTTAAGTATCTTTCGCCTCCATCTTTTAATTTAAAAACGATGGAATTCTAAAGTATGATATACATCATCAGTACCGAAGCACTGATTACTGAGCTGATTACGGGGAATAACGGTCTGAAAGCAATTCTAGCATGATAGCCCCAGGCCTAGACTAATTGCTGGCTAATCATATAACACTTTTTAAATTTCGTATGTCCGAAACACATCTTTCAGGATTTACCTGCATCAGTAACGCACAAGAAAAAAAAAAAAACATTTGAAAGCCAGCAATGACATTGTGTAAATACGTTGAGAGTTAGTAGCTATATGAGATGTTCGTTAAATGGAGAAGTTTTTGCAGACGGTTAATTTTTGTACAAAATTATTTACTGCATTTTGTGGCCCAGAATGTTAATTTCCATCCTGTCTCTTAGGCAAGTTTGTTTTCTTCTATTCTTACTAGACTAGGATATTTCTTTGGAAGATCCACATCCTGATTTTTGTGTCATCTGTGCGTTATGATATACGTTCAGGATGTTCGGACTTCTTGTTTTTGATTTTTTGTCGGATTATCGGAATCCTCTAGCTAACCCATATTTTTCTTTTCATAATTTAATTATACATTGTAGTTTAAAAAGCAATTTTTGACAATCTTATAAAATCCTTGTTATTTTTTCATAGTTTTTGAAAGAAAAGTTGACAATATTAATTGTGTGAAAATCTAGAAAAAATCACTTCCCGCCAAATGTTATTGAATAATATTATCTCAAAAACAATGACATGGACATTTCCTTTTTTTCTACTTTTTAAGTTAAACTTGCTTTATTTTCATTCTATCAATTTATTACAGTCTTTTGAAATGCTTGTTATTTTGAAACACAATAGTGAATATCATGACGACACGTCCAAAAGTATTAACTTCCATGAAGACTTACGTATATGGCCTATCAATTGATAAAAGTCTTTAAATTTTATTATCATCTAGGAACTCGATTCATCTTTTGTATATTATGGTTAGCAGTCATGTCGCATTAAATTTTTTTATGCATATCCTGCTTCATTTACTGACAAGATTAATCAATAAAGTTAAGTTAAAATGTGTATTGTACCAGAAACATACATAAGTGCACTTAAAAATTGGAACAATTTGAAACAATATCTAATGACTCTACTGTTCAAAACTTTATACCTCCCTATTTTGATTACACAGAACCACCTATTATTTCGTACACATACAAAACACCCAGAAGAAGTTTAATTTTTAATTATACGCCGGTAACATGAGACGTCAATGTAGAAAATAATACTCCTTTAACTTGAAACTGTGAATCGTCGAAGTTTAGATATGATCCCTATGGCTAGTTATTGCGGGGGACCTCAATATCGTCCAAGAAAGAGAGGTTAAACACTTTTTGAAAAAAAGGACCAAAATATCCTCCTCCATCTAAAATAGATTGGAAACAGTGTCGTCGGGTCACAAAAGACGATCTTTCCTCGTTTTGTAAAAATTGGTGTAAACGGAAAAAATCTAATAAAAAAATCTCTTGATTCTTATTTATATAAATAAATCTATGAATATTGTGGATATTCGAATATCACATTTTGAAAATAATTCAGAAATAGATAAAAGGGTACATAATACGCCTATTTCCAGAATAAAAAATAAACTTCAAGAACTTTCAAAGCGGTTTGTGTTTGTACCGGCCGACAAAGCAGCCAACAATGTGGTGGTGGTATGCCGTAAATACTACACAGACGTTCTGAAAAATGAAATTTTGAATTCATCTACATTTAAGTCCGTGCGCTCCACAGAGAGTCATAGAGTAAACAAACATATCATAACCACATCACAGCTTAAGGCTTCCTCTCAACATTTGAAGGTCCCTACTATGTATTGGTTACCTAAACTACACAAAACACTAGTAAAATATCGTTTCATCTCGGCCTCTAGTAAGTGTTCTACAACTAATCTTTCAGTGCTTTCAACAAGTTCCATAACTACTATCAAAGAACTTATCATAAAGTCTTGTAATAAAATATATGAAAATAGAAGAACTAAATATTTTTGGAGTGTAAAAAATTCTTTGAATGTTTTAGGTAAATTACGTGCTTTTGATTCTGTTGACAGTTTTGACTTTTCTACTCTTTACACTACACTTCCACACAATCTTATCAAATAAAAGTTTTCCTATTTAATTAAATGGTCGTTTGGTAAATCTGAATGCAAATATATTTGCTGCAACTCATTTAAAGCCTTCTTCTCTAATGAGAAAGGTAAATATGCTAGATATACTTACTGGAGGTGTGATGAGATGATTGAAGCTGTTGATTTTTTTCCTTGATAATATCTATGTACGTTTCGGCTACAAAGTTTATCGACAGGTTGTAGGTATTCCAATGGGCACTAATTGCGTTCCTTTAATAGTAGACTTGTTTTTGTACTGTTATGAATCACAGTTTATGACCACACAGTAAAGACCCGTCTAAATTGCTATTAATTGATAAATTCATCACTTACCGTTATCTTGAGAATATGTTTTCGTTAAGTAATCAAGAATTTTCTAATTATACTGCCGAAATTTTCCCAAAGGAACTTACTTTAAATAAATCAAATGTAAACGGTAATAACTGTCCTTTCCTAGATTTAGATATTTCGATTTTACACGAGAAACTGTACACTTAAATTTACGACAAAAGGGACGATTTTTCGTTCCTTGTTGTTAATTTTCCCTTTTTGGATGGTGATGTTCCTTGGGCACCATCTTACGGTGTTTTTATTTCACAAATCGTTCTCTATGCCCGTGTCTGTTGTGACGTTTTTAATTTGAACGAACGTAATCTATGTATTTCTGGTAAATTATTAAGCCAGGTATTTCGTTACCACCAATTACTTAAAACCTTTACTAAATTCTTCCATAGATATAAATATTTGGTTTTGAAGTTAGGTTGTACCTGTAGAAAACTTATTTCAAACGGGATACTACATCCTCATTTTACGGAGATGTTGTTTACCGTGTCCGGAAATTTAGAAACGATCCTGGTAAACTTATGGATCCTTTAAATAAACTTATTCTAAAAGGTTACCAATTCAACACTGTAATCAAATCTTTAAATATTGTGTTTATTGGTATTAATATTGATTTTGTTATCAGTAAATTAAAAACAAACTAAATATTATGGTTATATACAAAGGCACATTCATGAATCTACAGTCTGTTGATACCTGTATCTTGGCATTGCACAAGGTCATGATTTTCTCTTACTGTTAATGACGTCTTTACACTAAATCCATTGGATGTTGGATGTGTACTGATTGATAATTTAGTCTAAGATGCATGATTTTTTATTAGTTGTTATTGGCTTTGAACTAGCTGTAAGTAACTGCAAGTACTCTCAGATCTGTACTTAGTGGCTTTTTGTTGTTGGGATGTACAAGTACACGGCCACTTCCACTCTGTGTTTTTGTTAGATGTATTTCTATTTGTATCCATCAGATGAGTTAAGCCTTTTTCAACTGATTTTTATAGTGTGTTCTTATGTTGTACTGTTACACCACTGTACCGGGTTAGGGGAGGGTTAGGCGCCCGCTAGCATGTTTAACCCTGCCACATTCTATATGTGCCTGTCCCAAGTCAGGAGCCTGTAATTGAGTTGTTTTTGTTTGTTGCTGTTGAACATATTCGTTGTTTGATTATTGTTTTGTACAGTTCTTGTATTGTTCTATAGCACCACTGTCCCAGGATAAGGGGAGGGTTGGGCGCCCTCTAACATGTTTAACCCCGCCACATTCTGTATGTGCCTGTCCCAAGACAGGAGCCTATTATTCAGTAGTTATCGTTTGTTGCTGTGTTACATATTTGTTTTTCGTTCATTATTTTGTACATAAATTACGCCATTAGTTTTTTCGTTTGAATTGTTTTACATTTGTCATTTCGGGCCCTTTTATATCTGACTATGTGGTATGAGCTTTGCTCATTGTTGAAGGCCGTACGGTGTCCAATAGTTGTTAATTTCTGTGTCATTTAGTCTCTTGTGAGTAGTTGTCTCATAGGCAATCATACCACATCTTCTTTTTTATATTTAAATATCAACTATACGATCAACTATAATGATTTCCTAGCATCTACATCGTGTTTAACATGTATTACAAGTTCTAAGTCTCCTCAGTCTAGAAAAAAAATAGCAATAATTCAATAGAAGTGATCTCATATCTGACACCAATACCAAATTTAGGATGAACAGAAAACACGAGGAGACGGCGATACTCACCGAGACAGTTTCTGACAATTGACAGGAAATTACACATTCAGTTTTAACATTTTCAAAAGTAAAAGGAATATAAACTCCTCTTCCCGAAAATTTTGATACAAAAAAACAGCAAGAAAAACCAAACAGAAAACAGAGTTCTAATTCAATAATCTATCGGAAATAAATATGATAATGTTTGTCATAAAAAATTACTTATCCATCATAATCAGATTTTGAGTGGATATCATAGTGTATTGCATTAAGTTTTTTTTTCCCTTATGTTACTTTTTTCATTACGTGGGGTATTGAATTTTGTTTGAGGTTTACTTTCGTTGCACAGTCAGGATCGATTTTAGAAATTGATTATTTTTGCTAGTATATTTGTAGTCTGTTCATGAACATGCAAATAAGTACTGTACACTAGTTAATAATTCAGTCATCATAAGTGTTTCTCGTTTCTCGTTTTTATATAGATTAGACCGTTGGTTTTCCCGTTTGAACGGTTTTACACTAGTAATTTTTGTGGGCCCTTTATAGCTTACTGTTCGGTGTGAGCCAAGGCTCCGTGTTCAAGACCGTACTTTGACCTATAATGGTCAACTTTTATAAATTTTGACTTGGATGGAGAGTTGTCTCATTGGCACTCATACCACATCTTCTTGTATCTATATATCTTGAAAATCATAAACATGTAGTAGTAAGATAAACTGTACGTCAATCTTTAAAGACCAAAATGTTACAAAACACTTGTCGTACCTCCATGACAAATATGTTGTTGTCCCCGCAGATAAAGCCCCAAACAACGTTGTTTTTGTGTGTAAATCACATTACATAAACTGCTTGATCAATGAATTAGGTATTGACAATTCACTTGGAAACTCTACATATACCCCCACGACACTTACTAAAGAGGAAATCCTTGATAATCATAGGTCTGTTCTATGTTCCTTTGGAATTTCAACCAAAGATGAAGAACTGGATCTTCCATCATGTATTGGATACCTAAACTACATAAGTGTTGTTACAAACAACGGTATATTGCTGGGTCTTCCAAGTGCTCCACGGAACCTCTTTCTAAATTATTAAGATCAATTTTATCAGCAATCAAAGTCGGGCTTCAAAGTTATTGTGAAACTGCCTATTCTAGAGGAGGCGTGAATCAGATGTGGATACTAAAAAATTCCAAAGATCTTTTAGAGTACATAGAGTCTAAGATTCTTTCATCTTGCAATAGTACTAAAACATTTGACTTTTCTACACTTTACACAAGTATTCTCAATTCCAAACTAAAAGACAACAAAAACAAAAGAGTTGGTATTGCTTTGTTTCATAAAAAAGAATGGCCAACGTAGATACAAATATCTTGTCTTAGGGAGGGATAAATCCTACTTTGTAAAACATAACTCTGATTCAAACAAAAAAGTCTCTGAAACTGACATTATCAAGATGCTTGGTTTCTTGATTGACAACATATTTGTTACGTTTGGAGGACGTGTTTTTTCAACAAACTATCGGCATTCCCATGGGAACCAACTGTGCCCCTTTTCTTTCCGACTTGTTCCTTTATTCTTTTGAAGCTGACTTCAAACAGGAACTTTTTAGGAAGAAAGAAAAGAAGTTAGCAGTATCTTTTACTTTAGTTTCCGCTATAAAGATGATGTTCTCTCACTAAATAATTCAAAATTTGGTGACTATGTTGAACGCATCTATCCCATCGAACTAGAGATAAAGGGTACAGTAGATACAGTTAAGTCTGCCTATCTTGACTTACATCCAGAAATTGATAATGAGGGTCGGTTGAAAACAAAACTTTACGACAACAGAGATGATTTTAGTTTCCCAATTGTGAACTTTCCATTTCTATGTAGAAACATTCTAGCAGCGCCTGCATACGGAGTATATATAACCCAATTGATACGATATTCCCGGGCTTGTATTTCCTATCATGATTTCCTTGATAGAGGGTTGCTGCTCACAAGGAAGCTATTAAACCAAGAGTTCCAAATGGTGAAGTGGAAATCATCTCTTCGACAATTTTACGGACGCCATCACGAGTTGGTTGACTGTTATGGAATATCCGTTTCACAGATGATAACGGATATGTTCCCAATGCCGAAACTACAATCCCGTTCCCTTTTCACGAATGTGACCTACCGAATTAGACTATTTACCGGGTTTGTACCAACATGAGCAACACGACGGGTGCCACATGTTTGTCATTTTCTTTTTTAGCCATCGCGTTGTCAGTTTATTTTCGGTTTATGAGTTTGAATGTCCCTCTGGTATCTTTCGCCCCTCTTTTATAGCATCGAGCATTATGGAAGATACATTTATTGCCGAAATGCGCATCTGGTGCAGAAAAATTTGTACCGTTAAAGTTATTTCAATAAACAATATTCGAACTTCCATTTAAATATCGAAGTACTGAGCAACTGGTACCCCAAGAAACTAACAGACCATTAACAGAGGTATCGACCCAATTTTACATGTATTATAAACGGTACTAATATTACTGTATTAGAGCGCATTTTGACAATAAATGTATCTTCGGTGATGCTCGATGCCAACACAATTGAACATTCTAAACATAATGTAAACTTTAAAGACCTGATATAATCGAATGGGACCAAGACTATTTATTTATGCATAGATTTTTTTTATTTTATTTGTCTTTCATATTTAGATCAGTATAGCCTGCGAAAGACAATGAGACTGAGCATGGTAATATCTACATTGGAATGAAGAGGTGCAATACGGAAATACATGATACGAAAATACCATATCATGATCAACGTCCCACATACTGGGTTAACATAAAATCACATAAGGAATTGTTAATCTTAACAAGAAAAATCACTTTAATCAAATTGCATATAAGAGTTTAAACTCGAACAATGTAGTGACAACAGTTACAAACTACGCAATATCACAGATTTGATAAAAAAAAACAACACATAACAAATTTAATATATTAATTTTTTTAGGATTACACGGCAATCGTTTTCTTGTAAATTTAGACTAACTTTTATACCAGTCTTCAAACTATCATATCGTTAAGGCGTACACAGATTTGGAAGGCCAGGAGGTTCTTGTCGTTGTATTCCCCGCAAAGGCAGTAGCACCTGACGACGACTTTTAGCAAGATCTTCATCGCATACTGTGGTTCTCATTTTTAATATGTTAAATGCTTGTCTTTTAGGAATAAGATAAGGAATACTCTCGTCTCTTATTTCCTGAACACCCATGGTACGCATTCGCCGCAAAACTGTTGCCTTAGTTACTTGTTGATTGCCTTTTATTTCAATACCACCTTTCTTAGGCTGAACTAACCAAGGATTTTCTTTAACTGATATAGGTTTTTGATGCATTTCGAAGTCGATCTGAGTTCGCTCTCTAGCTATGTTTCGATCATTATGACCATGCTTTGAATGCGAATGATAAATATTCCTTAAGTTTTTTATTCTTTCTTCATACTGTTCGTCATTAAGTTTTGGTTGACTTATTTTGTTTTCAGGAACATACTGTTTGATGCTTAGGCAAAACCTCTTCCTTTCTTTTGATTTTTTGAAATTGCTTGTTGCGCCACTTGAAATCATAAATATTGAAGAGGTATCACCGGAACGATCGCTTGTACTATTAGTCCATCGCTTTGGTTGCTCAGAACCGGTTCTTAAATTTAAAATCGTTGGTGTCGATTTCGATAATATAGGTTTATCCCCATTTTCCTTCATATCTTCAGGTGTTAAATCTATTGGATATTTGTCTTCATTTTGATTATTTTTGTCACTTTGGTTCTTTTTTGTTTCCATTTTGTTATCCTCTCTCACTTGATCTGAATTTTCATTTTCAATGCTTTCTATTATAACTACAGAATTTTTCAAGTGAATTACCTTTCGCTCCTGTTTTTGCCGGGTTTGTTTTTTTAAACTTTCAAAGACGGTATTGTTGAATACCATTTTTGCAACTTTGTCTGGCCGTGAAGTATTTTTGTCTGATTTTTTATAATAGTCTTCATGTTTTTTTTCTTGGACAAGTGGTCTCTCCTGCAATGTATTATCAATCGAAGTTACACTCAACTTACGGGGTATGCCCTTAGATTCCATAGAAATATCATTATGTGGAGTGGAATCTTCATTTTTTTTCTGGATCTTGTTTGAAAATTTTTCATTTTCCTCAAAAAAACTTATTTCGTTTTCAAAAAGATCGTTACTTGATTCTGATTTTGTCAATACAATTTGTTGTTCACAATATGTTAATCTTTTATTATGTACTTCTGTCCTATTGTTATTTTTTTCGTTGTCCCTTGTCTTATTAGATTGTATTTCTCCTTGATAATTATGCGTTATTGTTTCCACTTTTATTTTGTCTTCCTTCTTGTCCGTTTTTGCAATTTCTTTATTTTGTTTATTTGATATTGGTGAAATGGTATTAGAAATAGTTTTCTTTTGAATTTTTAAGTCTTCATTTGGCGATTCTGAATTTCCCTCAAGCTCAGCTTCGGAACCACTCTCTGATGTTACAACGACAGGTCTGGGTGCCGATCGACCAAATTTTTTGTGTACCTTCTGCTTTGTTTTTTTAGCCTTAGATTTCTTCTTGCAACAAATGACACAGATCAGTATTATGATGATCAAAATCAATAGTGCTGTTACAGCACATGCAATTATTAAATATAGTAAGGTATTGTCTTCTTTTTTACCTGCAACAAAATATTTATAAAAATAAAAATTCTAAATAATTGGTATGTGGCATAATTATTTTTTTAGCAAATGTTTAGCATTATTTGTTCGTGAATATATATGGTTCTTTCTTCGAGTGGATAAATCTGAGTTTCATATTCATATATAAATAAATTTTAAAAATAATGACTTGAAAAAAACTTTGATATCTCAAATTGTTTGTGACAAAATGTTTCAAAAAAGATTAATGTGCTAAAAACCAAAATTGTGTCAGCTCATAATAAATTATTCGTAATAGATTGCAATATTTAAAATAGTTTTAATCTTAGTGAATAATGCCTAAATGATTAGGTCTTTAAAAACAACAATTTTTTCTCAAACTATATATTTATCGGTTATAGAAAAATATAAATAAGTCCAGGTATAAGCAAACGTCCTTTTAGACAGTATTGTCAGACAGTATTGTCAGTAAATACTGTTACAATTACTTTAAAGAAACTCATTCATTTTTACACACTTGCAGCGACTTGTACAGTTGTACTAACAGTACTTGTTGGCGCTCCCTGTAGGATGTAGCTAACACGAAAACCTTCTCTTGCAATTGTTTCGTCAGTTGAGAATAGAACGTACATAGTTCCATCTGTACTTTGCACTGTGAAAGGAGGAGGATTTGCAGAGCCACAGCACGTTTCCAAGAGGAGAGCTGCGCTTGAGTTGGAGCCTATTGAAAAAAATATACACAGTATTAAAATTGAACAATTTATTAACCCTGAAATACTAGTATATAAGATCAATTATCTTTATTTAAAAATAAGTAAAGATATGATATAAACTTCATTAAGACAGAAACTACACAACACAAACTACCAGAAGACATCTAAATTTGAACAAACGGCTTTCAATAATATACCAATGTAAAATACAATATGTCAACATCTAAATCGTCTCTAGTCTTGAAAAGTTTAGAATAAATCAAATAGAGATTAACAAATGTCAGCTTACTCTGCTCACGTGAAAGCGTGCCATCTTATACTCTTTAATTGGCTGGTGTACTTCGGAAAACATTTTGAGCATCAACCCCGTGAACAGTGCAAAGAGGTACAGTTTAATGTAATTTTCAGGGTACATGTGTACAAAATTCAAACGCAGAAACACTAGAGGTAATAGTTTATATAAAGAAGATAGGACTTGTGGTGTAACTTCGAATGAGACAACTATCCACCTGAACTTAAAGTCCATCAAACAGACAAAAAAAGACGAAGACGTAAAAAATATAGAACACTGCACGGTCTCACCATGAACAAAACCTTACCATATATTAAGCATGAAAAAATGTGAAGAATAACTAATTCAAAGGAGAAATAAAAATCAATGGTCTAATTAATGCTAAAAATTACAAGTTAAACAGATAGCTAACAACTATAACAACTGAATGACATTTTCCTGACTTGAGGCAGGCGCAAGAATGGGATAAGGATAAACCCTCACCCTCCCACCAACCTTAGACTGTGGCGAAACAGCCCAAAATAAAAGCAAACTATCAAAATCATTTGGGTAAGGCACTAAGAACACAAAAACTATCAAAAGGCAAAATCCACAAGGGACTTTCTCAGAGTACTCGCAGTTACTGGATTCCTGTTCAAAAGCAATTTCAATTAAACAATATACCATGTTTACCAAGACAAACATTTTTGTTCATACATGTTTCAAACTACAGTGTAGCGAATTATAGAATAATTATTCGAAGAATTCAAATATAGAAAAAAAATTAAAAAAAAAAAAAAAAAAACAGTGACAGAACAACGCATTAATTCACGAATGCGGGTAGAACATGAGTTAAATATCAGTGTTGTTCGGTTAGTATTTGAATACGTTTCGATATTTGAATTCTTCGAAGACTTATTCTTTTTATTACATTGACAATACAAGGAACTATTTTTTCTACGCATTCCAAATTGATTTTGATGTAACATCGTTGGAAAGGTCTTGGCAACAACCATTGTTGTATGACGTCAGCGGAGTGAAATTATCGGATTTAAAATGTATTTCACATGTGAAATTATCGGATTTAAAATGTATTTCACATGTGAAATTATCGGATTTAAAATGTATTTCACATGTGAAATTATCGGATTTAAAATGTATTTCACATGTGAAATTAACGGTCTTATTCAGCTTGGAAATCATGGTTTTTCGTTGCAAACAATGTTTTATAAAGGCAACAGTAGTATACCGCTGTTCGAAATTCATAAATCGATTAAGAAAAAAAAAACAAATCCGGGTTACAAACTAAAACTGAGGGAAACACATCAAATATAAGAGGAGAACTACGACACAACAGAAACACAACATTAAAATGTAACACACACAGAAACGAACTATAATATAACAATGATCATTTTCTTGACTTGGTACAGGACATTTTAAGAAAAAAAATGGTGGGTTGAACCTGGCTTTGTGGCTAGCAAAACCTCGCACTTTTATGGCAATGTTAAATATAACACTAAAATGACACCATTACATGACATGAATACAGTACAACATTACGGACAGAGAATTACGCAAATAAACAATAAAATATAGTACATTTGGACAACGAAACAACAGAAACACTGAAGTGAACAAACAACAAATGACAAAGCAACACACACAGAAACAAACTATACGATAACAATTGCCATTTTTCTGACTTGGTTCAGGAATTTTTAAGAAAAAAATGGTGGGTTGAACCTGGTTTTGTGGCTAGCCAAACCTCCCGCTTTTATGGCAATGTTAAATATAACATTACAATGACAACATTACATGACAGGACTACAATACAAATAAATGGGAGAACATATAGGACAAAGAAACATACGAATAAAAGCTAACAAAAGGTACCAGGTTGAAAATTTAAGACGCACGTTTCGTCCACACAAGACTAACCAGTGACGCTCAGATAAAAAAAGTTGGAAAGCCAAAACAACTACAAAGTAGAAGAGCATTGAGGAACAAAAGTTCCAAAAAGTTGTGCCAAATACGGCTAAGGTTATACTGTGAATGTAATTTTATTCGTGGGTATCTATCTTCGTGGTTTGAGCAAAAGTTGCATTTTCGTGGGTTCTTAAATTCGTGGATTTTAGTTTTTTGAAAGAACAAAATTTGGATGAATAATTTGAAGCCTTCTAAAACGAAAAGTCGGGAAAATAATCATATTATGTTGATTTATAATAATTTTTGGGACATTGCAAAATAAGGTGTTCATTTTCACCTACTAGTACTTGTACGTCTTTCATTACTGATAACATTCATCCAATTTTAATAAGATAATTGCTTTCTGAAATAAGCCGATTCATCTATTCTTACAAATTATCTCGATAAAAGGAAATTGTAAAGTAAACATTTTAATTGTTGCACACGTGTAATTAGAAATGATGACACTTATTAACCGGAGATTGTTTGATCAACAGATTAACGGTCACCAAAGGTGTTAATTGGGCCATAAACATGTCACGTAAGGAAAAAGGGTTACTGGTACTTAAACAAAGCTCCAAATATACTTTGACTTGAAGAATCATTTCTTATGAAATTATTCATTTTTCGTATGAGAATTATGAGGATAGAACATGAACACTTCATCATCGCATATCATCACCGAAAGTCTGACTTTTATCGATCAAAACTATTTTTGTTCGTCAGAATTAAAAGGTTAAAACTTATGGTATTGGGGATCTTTCCATGTCCTGATTTGGACCGACAACAGTTATATTTCGTTGGACACTTAAATTCGTGGATAAAGCCATCCACGAAAACCACGAAAATTGGTACCCCACGAATAAAAGTACTTTCACAGTATGTCTGGGATAAGAAAATCCTTAGTATTTAGAATAATTCATACTTTTGCAAACAGTAAATTTATAAAAATGACTATATAATAGATATACATGATAACACCGAAGTGGTGACGAACTACAGAATAAAAACGGATACATAAAACAACATAAACCAGCACATAAAAATTCACAGCCGAGTTAACCAAAGAGATCAACGCAAAAAAGTGACGTCACATTTGAATTTCTGAAATTTCCCCAAAATAGGATAGAATTAAGATAGAATTCAAGATTTGGTTTAAAATACTCGTATAACATTTATTAATAACCATGAAAATTACAATACTAATTAATATAAAATGTGGAAGTAATTAGATAATTAATAGTATTGTCTAGCTATGTCGGTGTTTCTTCTAAATCAAACTGTAAACCAAACATATCGTATGAATTTAGTTGACCCAAACTAAAATCTAATTAATGAACTGGGTGATTAATTATCTTTACCATAACACACGAATACAACAGAAAAAAAAATAAGATTTACAACTACAAACGATAAGACATTTGACAAAATCCGGTGAGAATAACAAATATAACATCAAAACTAAATACATGAATTTTGGATAGAAAAGTACCGTGACACGTCTTATAGCAATGCGAATTCACACTCAAATATATAATTGATGTTAATCCTACACCTACAAAATACCAGACGCAGAATATGAACTATAGCAGTATAATTTTATTTTTAAAGTTTATCAATAAACAACGACAAGATGCAGGATCATTCACAAACGAGTATGCTGTCTGAACAATGTATTGTTGAGATATCAAGTGTGAAATGTCAATTTTTACTTCCTATACGTCAAATCCTTGTTGAAAATGTTGGATGAATGAGATATAGCGTTGATATTCACGGCATATTATTCTTATTGCAAATACGCGCATACATGTATCAAACCAAATAAGAAATGAATACACAACAATAAACATTGATAGCCAAGAATACAAATAGCATCAACTTCCGTTTCCTAAAAAATCGATTAATGCACTGTTTAATTCTTTAATAATTGTTATTTAGCCTAAGACCTAAGAATGCAAACATCTGAAGATTAAAAAAGGGAGAATACCAACATAAGTGATTTTAATTGCTTTGATTAATGTACTGCGGAAAATGATTTACCAATTAAATTAATGCTTATATATAATTTTTTGATCACCTACGAATAGAAAAAAAATTACCATTCATAGAGATTAAATAATTTCTATGCATTCTTTGGATAACATCTATACCACATTTTCATTTTTTTCCACTAAAATGATTTCATCAATTTCAACGACATCTTTTCCCCTATCCATATATCAATATCAGCGTATTTGATGGCAAAATGGAAGATATTATCAAATACCAAATTAAGGTTGGGAAAATTTTATCACTTCTGTGTGAAAAAATTGGCGGAACATGCGTTAAATTTAATTTGTATAACTCAGTGTTAAAGCTTTTAACTTTTTCTTTAAATGAAAATCTTATCACGCCAGGTCAGATTTTGTGGGCAAAACATCAACATTGAAATGTCTGCATGATCCCACAAAAGACCAACACTTATAGTGTAGACTGCATTAATTTTTCAACGATCATCCAAGAATTTAAAATGGTCAAACGAGAAAGCCATCTTCATCAATCAAATATTAAAAAGTGTTTCTAGCTCTGTTTTCGAGATTGATTAAAAAAGAAAGTATGAGTTAAAAACATGTATGTAATGCAAAGGAAATATGTCCTGATGGTTCTTTACTTTTTTTGTTGTATATTTTTAAGTAAGACCGTCATGTGTTTTACAAATGTATGGAAATATTTTCTGTTTTATGGTTTGATTTCTGATACTGCTTGCGTATGAATAATCATCAGTTAGTTTTAAAGAAATTTTAAGGTTAACACACCATCGTGAATAAAGATGTTATCAAAAAGACAAACTCCCTTGGCAACCTCTAGGACACATGTCTCGAATTCTATTGTAATCGTGTAGTTTGCTGTTTCTCCGGTTATCAACCAGTCTCGAGAATAATTACTGTAATCAAAAATATATATATATTCATAATGTTGTACATTGAGATTATCTGCATCAATCTAACTGGCTACAATAGAGAAAGACATCAGCGTAGTATGTAAACTTCAGCTCCATCGTAATATCTTATAAAATTATAGCTCAAATCCATCTGACATGGGTGTCTAAAAATTGTTTTAGGTTTTTTTTTATTTAGAAAGTATCTGGTGAAGGTTTCCCTAAAAAATAATAGATAAAGGGGGTCAATTCCCAATGCGCCTGTTTATATATATATAGGGAAATCATATAGCCATTACCTCGGCTATCTTTGGAAAAATCTATCGTAAAGTTGTTGCAAGTAGAGAGGAATAGATATAATTTGGTTTCTTTGGTTTTTGTGTTTTCAAGTGTTGTATATATGTATATAATATAGATTTCTAAACCTCTTTTTGTGAGTGTTTCGGATGAAGGCTGTAAAAGAAAAACCGTGGCATGTCCATTACGATACATATACATGAAGTTATCACACGTTTATATTATCACCTTTTTTTTTTTAGCTTTTTTGCTCGTTTGACCCGATGTATATTTTCTTTCTGGATAGTTCATACACAAACTTATGTTAGACACAAACGATTTTTGTTACCAAGAAACTCATTATTTTGTTAAAACTGTATGGTTTAGACATCCTCTGATCAATCTAAAACGATTGATGCATTTTCCTTCTTTCTCAGTAAATCCCATTGTTATTATTAAAATAGATTTGCATTAACTTACCCTAATGGATAATATACAGTACCATCATAAGCGTCATGTGACACAAATCTTTGTAAGTATGGGGTAGCTGTCAAGTCGATGGTACAACTAGCATCTTAAAATAGAGATGAAAAGATCAAATTGTTCTCATAATTCATGAAATCCATGTTGCTTTAGGTAATAATTCAGATAATTTTTAGATACTTTTTATTTGGATCGCTAGTTCGGAGGCATCAAATTGTTTTTCATTTTTTTTAAAAACATTTACTTTTATTCTTATTTTTACAATAGTTGTTTACCTTTTTTGACTGGTCCGTAGAAAATTGTTGTCATTGGGAATGATTGGTGAGAGGTTTTGATTTTCCTTTTACTTCATTTGCAAGTATATCATATCGGTAATGATGTTTTCTTCATCACATTTTCTTATGCAACATATAACATGCATTCGCACTGGAGCCGTTATAGCTACTAGTAAATCAAAATTGATTTTTAACCCCCTAAAAGGTGATACTAAGTGTAGCCATGAAAACACTTCCAGACGGAAAGGGTATTAAGTTGATCCTCGCGAGAGAGAGAGAGAGAGAGAGAGAGAGAGAGAGAGAGTGCTTACTTTACACTAAAAAGTTCTTGCAACAACTATTTTAGGGCTTGGTAGGTGACTTATAACCATAAAAAAGGTCTAAATAAACAGTACAATGTTCGACTGATAATTGTAGAAATTGTAGAAATATAAATTGTGTTTCAGATGTCAAGTGAAATCGTTTACCTGAATGTATGCCTTCTTTGTGCAGAAGTGACACCTTTCCGGTATAATGATTGTAGTTACTTCTTATCTTATGTGGGGAAGAATTATACGATACATTGTAAATTGATTACTCATATTATATGGAAAAGTTCTGTGAAACTGACATCATCAACATTCTTGTTGTTTTGATTGACACCGGATTTGCTATGTTTGGTGGACCAGGTTTTTTTAAAGATCATCTGCAGTCCTCTTATCGATTTACTCATCCTTTATTTGTAGGAGGAAGACTTAATATATTTTCATAAAATCAGTTTCATTCTAAAGATATAAGTAAACATTAACTGAAATGTAAAATTATTTATCAAACATTTAAAATCAATGCACAACATTTGAAAGGTGTCTCGAACTGTAATTGTATTCGAGCTATATGCACATCCTGATTCTGAGTCTAGTAAATCTAAATCACTTCCTTGAGCTATTGTGAAAGAAGAAAAATAAAATATGCTTCACATTGTACCTGGATTGATTTTTTTTCTTTTTTCTTTTTTTCTAATAGATCAACTATTCAGGGAAACAAGTGTTGCATGTAAATTAACGGAAAAAAATTGTCGTAATTTTTCTTCTCTTATATTCCTTACAAAATTATACATTTTCAAAAACAATTACGAGCTGAAAGTGTAACTTCAAAATTGTATGCATGAATTCCTCTCCTTAGGGACTGTGCAATATTTATCTGAGGGTGGGGCCGGTGTACAGCAAATATTTAAAAAAAACTTTATGCCCGCCAATATTTATTATAAAAAGTTCTTGCCCGCTTCAATTAATGATATTTTTTAACTAAAAAAAAAATTCCTTGAACTCCCGCTGAAAAAAATAAAACACACATATGGAAACATGATATTTTTTAACTAAAATGCACAACATTCAATAATACATGTATATCAGAGATGATATTTGAACTCAAATGCATATATTTCAATATTATAAAGATTTTATGTTTTTGTGAAGAAAGTCAACTTAGGAGCGCTGTGATTGGATGTATGGGTACAATATATTGACATAAATCTTTATTTTTTATTTACTTATGAATAAATGCAGTGTGTATATTTACAATATTTGCCTTCTTTGCTGTGTAATTCCTTAAATTTATCACTGGGGTATTTCTCTAGCCATAATCTATTAAAACGGGTAATGTTCTGGTTAAGTTTGTACTGTTTATGGAGTAAGGCAATATTTAGTCATACTAGAAGCATTTTCAGTGTTAAAATTGTCCATCTAAGAAAAAGAGGCCCACTTGAGGCTAAATTTAGATAGAATTTATATTCTCCTGTGTAAAGAATTGTTCACATTCTGGGCAATTCATGCAGCAAATATTTTAATAGTGCTTCATTTTGTAGTTTCTATCTTTTATTATATCAGGCATATATAATTTTCATTTTCTACTGTTTGCAAGGACTTTTGTTGGAAAGTACTACTCCCAAGGGACATAATTCAGCTTTTCATAGATTAAGTTGTAATTATTTTAATGTTTAATAATTTAATTTTTTATGTTAAAGATTTATTTACAATACAATTGAAGTTGTTTTATGTTTAAGCATTTATTTACCATATGTTATGTTATGTTTAATGTACAAAACATTGTTTATAGTTTTCAGATATTTTATTTATACAGACAATG